>SNQJ01S0124156.1:0-18619 GCA_010110895.2 Picea sitchensis | reverse complement strand
ATTTTTAGTTAAAAAAGAAAAAGGGGGAAACTTAAAGAAAAAGGGGGAAACTTAAGGAAAAGGGGAAATGTAAAGAAAAAGCTGAATGTCTAACTTAGTAGGGAATCTTTTCATTGGAACTTTCTAATTATGAACTCAACTAGGAATTAAGCAAGGCGTAAGTCATTTAAGAAGTGTAAGGGAATTTGGGACACCTAAGATCATTTTTAGGAATGGTACGTGTGTGGGACAGAAACTACGGAGTATTCGCGTTTGGATAAGGTATGCCTATTTAAATTTGTTACTTGAAAATGAAATTTAATTTATGCATGTTATTTTTCTGTGCTCGGTTGAAGATTTCATTGCCATGAGCTTTCTTGCACCTGCTTTCCTACGGTATTTGTAATCCCCTTGTCATTGTTTTTGAATTGATTTCCTATGGTGAACCCAACCTCTTATTGCAATGACTTCTTTGTGTTGTTTGATTGATTATTACGCAAAAAATTATGTTTTTCCCTTATCCCTTTAGTTATTAGTCCATGCTTGAGAAGTCGGCTAGGAGTCGAATCGATGGTCGTCACTTCATTGTTTAAATACCTATAGATTAAAATGCCCTGCTTTCTTGTGGAAGGATAAAAAGTGAAGGATAAGTTTTGCCCAACCATACATCCCTTACTTATCTCTGCATCTAATTGATTCTTTGTTGAATGATTATTCTTTGCGCATTCTTGTGATGAGTATATATGCGTTTTTTTGATTGATCATCTCTGCATTTTCTTGGAACATTTACCTCTTCTTTTCCTTGAAATGTTAAACTTTGCGTTTGAATGTTAACCTTGAATGATTAATCTTGAAAAATTAATCTCTGAGGAAATAGTTTTTACCAAATCGTTTTTCCAGAACCTCACTGCGTTGATGACTATGTGACAACAGTTTGATGTGTTTGTGTTTGATAAGTCTGTGATTTGTTATATATTTTGGATGAAATTTTACACTGTGTTTTTGATAAGTCCCAACGTTTGGAATGGTGATATACCTGTGCTTTTACCAACAAATTTCATTGTGATATACTTGCGTTTTTACCCAGCTTTCACCATATGATTTTCGTGGCCTTTACCATAATGATTTTACCTGGCATCTATTTAGTTGATAGATGTTTTATCTCCCTTTGAATGATGTTTCGTTTGACAACAATTTCGTTGATAGCCATGTCGTTTGATAGCTATTTCGATTTCATTTGGCAGCTATTTCGATTTTGTTTGATAGCTATTTCAATTTTGTTTGGAAGCTATTTCGTTGGGCAACTATTTCAATTTCGTTTGATAACTATTTCGATTTCCTTTGGCAACTATTTCGTTTGACAATAATTAATAATGTGTTAATGTGTATTGATAATCTAAAGGAAACAATATCATTGACAGTAAATAATAATGTGTGTTAATAATTTATAGGCAACGTTATGATTGACAATAAATAATGTGTGTTAATAATTCATAGGCAACGTTATGATTGACAGTAAATAATGTGTGTTAATAATTTATAGGCATCATTATCATTGTTAGTAAATAATAATGCGTGATAATAATGTGTTAATGTGTTAATAACAACAATTTCATTTTTTGAAGGCAAATTATATAGCGATTTCATGATAGCAATTTTCATTGATGATAGCAAACTCATATAGCGATTTTATTCCAGACAGAAGGTATGAATGGGTAGCGATTTCACAATATTGACAATAAACGTTGACAACAATTTCAATACTAGACAAAGGTTATTAATGATTAGCGATTTAATGTTTGACAGTAAATATTTTTAGACAACGATCTTGCATTATCTGGTATGAGAGTGATTTTATATTCATTATATTACAATGAGTTAATATTTATCTATGGTTGCGATTTAACAGTAATATTGACAATGATTCTGTAGATGTTGTATAATAGCGATTTTCTATTATTGTATAACAACGATTCCATAAATTATCATTGATTAATAGCGTGTTTTGTTGACAACCCTTATTAATAGATAGCAATAATTATTGACAATGATATCATATTTATTGACAACATATTTTGTTGATTGATAACATATCTTGTTGACAATCATTATTAATAAATAAAAATAATTGTTGACAACGATATCATATTAACTGACATCATAATTTGTTGATTGATAGCATATTATCGACAACCATTATTATTTGATTGATAGAATATTTTGTTGACAACAATATCATATTGATGTAACATCGTTATTGATGTAGCAACCATAATTACCAATGATATTTAACAACGTATTATAATAATGTTATAGTGTTTTACAATATTGTTATAGCGATATTTAACAACGTTTTACAATTCGTTACCATGAACAATATATATTTTTAATATTGATGTAGTTAACATGAACAACATGTATTTTTAATATAATTAGATACAATGAGCTAATTGTTAGATAATCATTATTTTAATGTGCACAGATTGATGTATGTTTGCAATAGAAATTGCGGCGCAAGGAATTTAATGTGATGTATGAATGTTATAGTCATCATATTTCCTTGCGCCTTGTTGAATTGTTGATTGGGTGCTTGGTTTAGTCGTCATGTGTTGACAGTCAATTCGGTCTCCTAGCACATTGGATTTTCTTGGGTTATTGGTATGGATAGGTTGTGTTTCTCTATGGTTACCTTCACACCTATCGCCTTGTGACGACATGATTCCTAATGAGGGGATCATTGCGTGCCTTGATGGATAGACATGAATGATGACCTGTCCGGAGTCTTGTGCTTCCCGATGAGGGCGTTTGTTCATTGTAATTGATGTTGGTACTTGGTTCTGTAATGCCTCAATGAGTTTGGTTTTGCGCGTCGTATATGTTTTCTAGTTACTAGTTGTCAAGCCGTTGTGTCGGGATTGTTTATGTTGTCGTTTAGCTTGTAGGCATTGACTTCCTTGTGTCGGGCGGGTAGCCGTTTGTTTTCCTATTGATTATCACATGTTTCATTCAGTTGCATGATGTGCTAGTATGCTGGGTTGTTGTTGTCTTTTGCCCGATTGTGTAAGTTGTGTTCGTCGTCAAGTCGTGTTGATTAATTGTTGTTGTTGTTTTCGTTGTTCTTTTTAAAAAAAATTTGTTTTTGAGTTGCGTCGCATGTATTTGTAAGGATGGGGTCGTTACATATGGTATCAGAGCGTGTTCGAACTGTGACTTGGGATCACTATGAATTTCGTTGATTTGACTTCTGATTATAAGGTTGCTAATTAATTTGGTTTGTTTTCGTGCATGCCATAATCATGGTTAGAGGACGCCACAGAGGTAGACGACGGGGTGCTAAGGGAGGAGGCACGATGCCCCTAGTAGCATGCACGCCTGAGGGGTCTAACCCCCAGTGAAATGAACAGGTTGTCGGGCAGGAAAAAATAGGGATGGGTGATGTGGTTGGGCTGATGAGGTCCTTTCAGCGGATGTTTGAGGCACTGATCAGTCGTTTGGATAGAGATGAGGTCAGGGCCTTGGCACCCCTTGAGGGTCCACCGTGCGCTCCGGTTGGTACTGGTAGCATTCACCGTGAACTCGAGAAGGTCAAATTTCCCGAGTTATTTGGTTCCCCAGACGACGCAACCGTTGAGGCATGGTTGGAGAATATGGCTATGTACTTTTCACTTCATGAATATACCTCCAACATGAAGGTCTACATGATGATATTTCAACTGAAGGGGAGTGCTCTTCTATGGTGGAAGATGCTCCTGCCCCAATTGAACATGGCCTTCGAAGACGTGTCATGGGAACTGTTCAAGGAACGATTCCGAGTGAGGTATCTATCAGAGGAATTCATTGAGCGTCAGCTCAACGAGTTAAACGCCTTGCGACAGGGCGACCATACAGTGCCCGAGTACGAGGCCCATTTTATGGAGTTTGTTTGGTATGCTCCGCACCTGAATACTGAAAAACTTAAAGTCAACCGATTCTTGTTTGGCCTTAATGTCAACATTCATGCAAAGGTTAGGATTCTGATGCCTCAAACCTTGCATGATGTCATTCAAAAGGCCCTCATAACAAAAGAGGAGCTTATCAATGGGGTTCAGAGCCAGATTCCAGTGAGACCAACATGGCATGTGTCATCTATTGCGTAACAACATCAGACACCAGCTAGACAAACACAAGGATATCGTGGATTCCAGAGAGGATCCACTTTCACTACACCTCAGGGACCAATGCCTCAACAACAGACTCCTTATCAAGGACTAAAACATCAACAACATCGTCGACCGCAACAAAAAAAGTTTAGGCCTCTTCAACATAACATACCAGGGTTCTAGGTAGGTGGACCATCAACTTCTACTTTGGGTACCAAGAGTACTGGACCAAAGAAAGGGTGTTGGAAATGTGGGGAGACACATTACCAAAGCAACTTCCCAGTGGAGAGGACTAGAGCATCTAGATCCACCAGACCCACTACCCTGGGATATTTGGGCAAGGCCCATTAGATTCATGCAATAGTGAATAATCACCAGGAAGAGCACCAATCGACTGTGCTCGAGACGTCAGGTACTGTCCCTGACCAAACCCTTAGTATTTTGATAGATCCCGGTGTTATCGAGAGTTTCATTTCTGGTGCAACACTAAAAAGGATTAAGGGAAAGGAATTCGAACAAGATGAGTATAGATTTGTAGAAATGGATTCTAGAGCCAAACAAAAGGTTGGTGGGAAGGTTACAGGATGTAGCCTTAAATTGGGAGAGTTTGTCACTAGGGCCAACCTGTATGTCACGATATTAGGATATTATGATGTCATGATCGGTATAGACTGGTTGGAATCGCATGAGGTGATACTCAACTGTAAGATGAAACAATTGATCTTGGTCGATGATGAGGGAAAAAGATGTGTGATTGTAGGGCAGAGCCACGGAGTTTCCCTGAGGTTCATCTCTTCCTTACAGCTATGAAAGAGCATGCGTAAGGGATGTAAGATTTATGTGATCCTTGCATTAAACGAGAAGGGAACAATAGAAGGTCTAGAACACCTTTCGGTGGTGAGAGAGTTTGTGGACGTGTTCCTTGAGGAGTTACCTGGGATGTGGTCGGAGAGGGAATTGGAATTTACCATAGACCTAAAATCGAGGACTGAACCGATAGAAAGAATGCCTTATCAGATGTCGGTCCCGGAGTTACAGGAGTTGAAAATACAACTAAAGGAGTTGCTGGATCTAGGAATTATACATCCCAATGTGTCACTGTGGGGCGTGCCTGTTATTTTCATTCAAAAGAAGGATGGGTCATGGAGACTCTGCATTGATTACCATCAATTGAACAAGGAAATGATCAAGAATCAATATCTGTTGCCAAGGATTGATGATCTATTTGATCATATGAAAGGCGCAACAGTGTTTTAAAAGATTGACTTGTGATCAGGGTATCACCAGTTACGAATCAAGGAGGATGACGTTCCTAAGACCGCCTTTAAGACGAGGTTTGGACGTTACAAGTTTATTGTTTTACTGTTTGGATTGACGAACGCCCCAGGGGTATTTATCAGTTTGATGAATGGGGTGTTCCGCGAATACTTGGACAAGTTCATCCAAGTATTCATTTACGACATTTTGATTTACTCTCGGATGATGGAGGAGCATGATGAACACTTGCGCCTGGTACTACAATGTTTGTGAGAGAATTTTTTTATGGGAAATTGTCTAAATGCTCATTTTATCAATAGAAGATTCACTACTTAGGGCATGTCATCTTCAACGAAGGTATCTCCGTGGATCTAACAAAGGTTGAGGCTATTATGAAGTGGTTCGTGCCAACGAATGTCTCCGAAGTGTGTAGCTTCATGGGTTTAGTGGGATATTATAGACGGTTCGTCGAAGGTTTTTCGAAGATAGCAAATCCGATTATGAAATTGTAGAAGAAGAACAAGAAGTTTGTTTCGACCAAGAAATGTGCAGAAGCATTTCAGAGATTCAAGGAGTTGTTGAGAATGGAACCGATACTAAAGGTCCCTGACATGGACACAGATTTCTTGGTATGCACTGACACATCCAAGGAAGGCTTAGGCAGAGTCTTAATGCAAGACGATCGAGTGATCGATTACATATCGAGAAAGTTGAGAAGGCATGAGGAGAACTATGAAACACACGATTTGGATTTGTTAGCCATTGTTTATGCCTTGAAATTTTGGAGACACTACCTTATTGGAAAAAAATTCGAACTAAAAACAGACCACTTTGGACTACAACACATCTTTATGCAAAGCGACTTGAACGCGCGACAACGATGTTGGTTGGAATTTCTTAGCGAGTACGATTTTGAGATTACTTACATAAAGGGAATAGTGAACAAAGTGGCTGATGTGTTGAGTCAGAGACTGCACATATTTTCTTTGATGCCTCTTCAAACGAATATATGTGAAAATATTCTAACTTTACAGCGCGACGATGACTGGTACAAAGAGGTCAAGTATTTTATCGGACACAACACAATGATGGTACCAATATTTGAAGGATTTACATTGGACAACAACGGATTATTGAGATTTAAAAATCAATTTTATGTACCACCGAACGATGAGTTGAGCAGTTTGATCCTATATGAGGCTCACAGAGCAGTGTACATGGCTCATCCGGGAGTCACAAAGATTCAGGCAGACCTTAAACCCTTATTCTTCTGGATAGGAATGAAGGAATACATGGTCAACTACGTGGAAAGATGTCTAGAATGTCAGCATGTGAAGGCTAAACATAGACATCCTACATGATAACTACAGGCACATGCTATTCCAGAATCAAAATGGGAGGTCATTTCGATGGATTTCATTATTGGATTGCCACTGAAGGCAAGGAGACACGACTCGATTTTTGTGGTAGTGGACACTCTGATGAAGAGTGCTCATTTTATTCTTGTACATACGACGTATCATGCACCTGACATAGCTAGAGTTTTCATTAGTGAGATTGTGACTCTGCATGGAGTGCCTAGGAGGATTATATCCGATCGTGGATCGATGTTTACTGGACGATTTTGGACTAGTTTCCAGGATTCCTTGGAAACCCAACTTAAATTTAGTATCACGTATCACCTGGAGACAGACGGGAAGACCGAACTAATAAACCAAATCTTGGAGGGTATGTTGCGTATGTACGTGATGGACCAACAAAAGCATTAGGAGGAGTTATTGCCACTGGTAGAATTCACGTATAACAACAGTTATCAAAGCACCATTAAGATGGCACCTTTTGAGTTTCTTTACGGGCGACCATGTCAGATGCCTTTGAGTTGGGATAAACTTGAGGATAGGGTCATGGTGGGACTAGAAGTGATCCAAGAAATATAAGATCAAATGAAAACAATAAGACAAAGGATCAAGGAAGTGCAGGATCCACAAAAGAGTTATGCTGATGCCAATCGTGTCGACCCTATTTATGAAGTTGGCGATCGAGTCCTCTTGCAGGTGAAACCACATAAGAGTTTGATCAAGTTTGGAAAGGGCAATAAAATCTCTCCTAGGTTCATGGGACCTTTCGATATTATGGAAAGGAAGGGGCCCATGGCCTATCGACTAGCCTTGCCTGATTCTTTGAGGCATATGCATGATTTTTTGCACGTATCTGTTTTGAGACATTATATTAGTGATCCTACACATGTTATTGACATGAGTTCCTTGCAAGTATTTGATGAGGGTTTTCTTACAGTGGAGCCAATCCGCATCCTGGATCATCGCATTCGACAACTATGGTGTCGAATAGTAGATTAGGTCAATGTCTAGTGGAACAACTATTGTCCACACTCGACGACCTGGGAGGACGCATATGATATGCGTCAACAGTTTCCATTTTTGTTTGATTGATAGACTTGATATTGTGATACAATTTTTTCGGCACTTATATACTGTGAAAATTCGGGACAAAGTTTAGACCAAGAGGGGGTGTATGTAACATCCCACTCTTGCGCACACTGAGCGAAGTTATTCTTTGAGGACACTTGCTTGCAAGTGATCCAAATTATTATACTATTGGCCATTTGATTATGATTATTAGGCATTATGGATATGATGATATGTTATTTTGTTGTATTGACATAGACATGTGCTATTGACTGGGTTCTACTGAGTGTGCATGACATTGGACCTCAAGGATGCAGATGCATCGATGAAACACCTTGGACTCCAGATCGAGTCAGGGAGTGGACTGCTAGGTTGAATATTGTTGATGTGACATATGTACATATGATTAGATGTTATGATGATTGATTATTATTGCTGACATGATTCATTGATGATGCAGGCTGACGATAGCTTGCCGACCAGACTCACATGTGGAGTAGAGGGGTCACGCATGATGACCAGAGACTTTGAGGGAGAGGTGTGGGAGTAGCCCTGCCACAACCTACTAACACTCTCACCATGGATCGAACTGTAGGTTAAAAATTACCTAGTTCGAGAAGACCCACGATGCCATGAGGGTAGACTGCGAAAGTCGCTCATGATGATTCTAAGGGGCGCACAATAAGGCAGGGGCCTTATTCCTTAGAGGCCCTTAGTCTCCCACAAGATCACCTAGTGGAGTATTGACTCCAGGGTTTTTTGATGTCTACCAAGTCAGTCAAGAGGTGAGTGGCACCCTTGGAGCACGTAGTGCATCCTGAAGGGCACGTCGCTCAAGGGAAACAAAAGAAGGTGAGTGGAACCCTTGGAGCACCTAGTGCGTCTTGAAGGGCATGTCGTGATTTTAACTCGTAAGTGAATAAACCTAGATGGAATTAAATTAAACGATGTGACAAGTAAGATTAATTTTTTTTTTCCCTAATAAAAATGTCGCCCAACCTAGTGAAATTACAACCTAGGTCTAATTAGAACATGTGGTAAATAATAATAATAATAAATGAACATATAACAAGAAGGGGGGTAAGAAATTCAAATTTATTTATTAAAGTCAAATTATAATGGAGGATTAAAATTTTAAAAAGGAAAATGGTTGTTTTTATCCATTTCTACTAATTTAAGTTTAGTTAAAAAGAAAAGAGGGTAAATGGTTGTTTCATCTACACTTGCTAAATTGTTGTTTAGTTAAAAAGGAAAAAGGGGGAAACTTAAAAGAAATGGAAAAGTTAAAGAAAAAGGGGGACTCTTAAGGAAAAGGATAAATGTAAAGAAAAAGAGAATGTCTAACTTAGTAAGAAATCTTTCCATTGGAACTTTCTAATTATGAACTCAACTAAGAATTAAGCAAGGCGTAAGTCATTTAAGAAGTGTAAGGGAATTTTGGGACACCTAGGAGTGTTTTTAGGAATGATTTTAGGTGGGTGAGGGAAATAGGAATAATTAATTAATTAATAAAATTAATTTTCTAGTGCAACTAGGGGATCGAGCGGCATGTGTACAGGGGAGGTTTTTCCTAATTAATTAAATGAAAAAGGAATTTAATGAGAATTTGGGAAACTAATTACTGAAAACTTTATAAAAAAGATGGAGGAGGAGGAGGAGGAGGAGTATGGATCTCATATTTTTAAGTAAATGTTACGCTGCTGAATTTTTGTCTTGACTGAACTTCTCTTGTGGGAGTTGGGATACCCAGCTTGGGTAACGAGTGGTAGCTCGACCTTGTGAGGTGAGATGGGTGCTATCTGTTCTTTGGTATTGTGTGTGTGGCCCCTTGGTGGATTAGGGGGCTCAGGGGGAAGAAGAGTACCCCTAGCGTTGGCTAGGAGGTACCGGTGAGGTCGCATCGGTCGATAAGAAATATTTGGATGGAGCGCCTGCGGGACAAAAACTATAGAGTATTCACATTTGGCTAAGGTACGCATGTTTAAAGTTGTTACTTGCGAATGAAATTTAATTTACGCATGTTATTTTTCTGTGCTCGGTTGAAGATTTCATTGCCATGAGCTTTCTTGCACCTGCTTTCCTACGGTATTTGTAATCCCCTTGCTTTCTGTTTCTGAATTGATTTCCTGTGGCGAAGTCAACCTCTTATTGAAATGACTTATCTGTGTTGTTTTATTGAATGTTACGATGAAATTCGTGTTTTTCCCTTATCCCTTTAGTTACTAGTCTGTGCCTGAGCAGTCGGTCGAGATCCAAATCGACGGTCGTCACTTCGGTGTTTAAAGACCTATAGATTCAAATGCCCTTCTTTCCTGTGCATGGATAATAAGTGAAGGATAAGTTTCTCCCAACCATCTATCCCTTACTTATCTCTGCGTTTGATTGATTCTTTGCTGAATGATTAGTCTTTGTGCCTTCGTGTGATGAGTATATCTGTGTTTTCTTGATTGATCATCTCCACATTTGCTTGGAATGATTACCTATTCTTTTCCTTGAAATGTTAAACTCTGCATTTGGATGTTAACCTTGAATGATTAATATTGAAGGATTAATATCTGAGGAAATAGTTTTTACCAAATCATTTTTCCAGAACCTCACTGCGTTGATGACTGTGTGACAACATTTTGATGTGTCTGTGTTTGATAAGTCTGTGATTTTTTTATATATTTTGGATGAAATTTTACACTCTATGTTTTTGATAACTCCCAGCGTTTGGAATGGTGACATACCTACGTTTTTACCAACAAATGCATTTTGATATACTTGCATTTTTACCCAGCTTTCACCCTATGATTTTCGTGGCCTTTACCACAACGATTTTACCTAACAACTATTGCGTTGATAGATGTTTTATCTCCCTTTGAATGATGTTTTGTTTGGAAACGATTTCGTTTGATAGCTATTTCGATTTCATTTGATAGCTATTTCGATTTTGTTTGGTAGCTATTTCGATTTCGTTTGATAGCTATTTCATTTGATAGCTATTTTGATTTCGTTTGGTAGCTATTTCGTTTGACAATAATTAATAATATGTTAATGGGTATTGATAATCTAAAGGCAACATTATCATTGACAATAAATAATAATGTGTTAATGTGTGTTAATAATTTATAGGCAACGTTATTGTTGACAGTAAATAATGTGTGTTAATAATTCATAGGCAGCGTTATCATTGACATTAAATAATGTGTGTTAATAGTTTATAGGCAACATTATCATTGTCAGTAAATAATAATGCATGATAATAATGTGTTAATGTGTTAATAGCAACAATTTGTTTTTTCGAAGGAAAATTATATAGCAATTTCATGACAACAATTTGCATTGATGATAGTGAACTCATATAGCGATTTTATTCCAGACAGACAATACGAATGGGTAGCGATTTCACAATGTTGACAGTAAACACTGACAACAATTTCAATAGTAGACATAGGTTATTAATGATTGACAATTTAATTTTTGACAGTAAATATTTTTAGACAACGATCTTGCATTATCTGGTATGACAACAATTGTATATTCATTATATGACAGCGAGTTAATATTTATCTATGGCTGCGATTTAACTGTAATATTGACAACGATTATGTAGATGTTGTATAATAGCGATTTTCTATTATTGTATAACAACGATTCCATAAATTATCATTGATTGATAGCATGTTTTGTTGACAACCCTTATTAATATATAGCAATAATTGTTGACAACGATATCATATTGATTGACATCATATTTAGTTGATTGATAACATATCTTGTTGACAGTCATTATTAATAAATAACAATAATTGTTGACAATGATATCATATTGACTGACATCATAATTTGTTGATTGATAGAATATTGTCGAAAACCATTATTATTTGATTGATAGCATATTTTGTTGACACCGATATCATATTGATGTAATAGCGTTATTGACGTAGCAACGATAATTACCAACAATATTTAACAACGTATTACAATAATGTTATAGCGTTTTACAATATTGTTATAGCGATATTTAACAACGCTTTACAATTCGTTACCATGAACAATATGTATTTTTAATACTGATGTTGTTACCATGAACAAAATGTTCTTTTAATATAATTAGATACAATGAGCTAATTGTTAGATAATCATTATTTTAATGTGTACAGATTGATGTATGTTTGCAGTAGAAATTGTGGCGCAAGGAATTAATGTGCTGTATGAATGTTATAGTCGTCATATTTCCTTGCGTCTTGTTGAATTTGCTATTGGGTGCTTGGTTTAGTCGTCATGTGTTGATCATCAATTCAGTCTCCTAGCACGTTGGAGTTTCTTGGGTTATTGGTCTGGATAAGTTTTGTTGTGCTAGGGTTACTGTCGCGCCTATTGCCTTGTGACAACATGATTCCTGATGAGGGGATAATTGCGCGCCCTGATGGATAGGCGCGAATGATGATCTGACCAGAGTCTTATGCTTCTCGATGAGGGTGTTTGTTCTTTGTAATTGATGTTGCTACTTGGTTCTGTAACGCCTCAATGCATTTGGTTTTGTGCGCCGTAGAGGTTTTCTAGTTACTATTCATCAAGCTGTTGTGTTGGGATTATTGATGTTGTCCTTTAGCTTATAGGCATTGACTTCCTTGTGTCAGACGGGTAGCCATTTTCTTGCCTATTGATTATCGCATGTTTCGTCTGATTGCATGATGTGCTAGTATGTTGGGTCATTGTTGTCTGTTGCCTGATTGTGTAAGTTGTGTTCGTCTTCAAGTCATGTTGATTAATTGTTGTCGTTGTTGCCGTGTTGCTTTAAAAAAAATAAAAAATTCTTTTGTGTTGCATCACATGTAGTCATAACGATGGGGTCGTTACATACAAAATCACAGTCAAGCACAAAGCCTTGACCATGTACACCTCTTTTCACAAAATCACTTCTATTCACACAAAACTACCCTACTTCTACAATGCATTCCTCTTTATTTATACTTTTACAAACCCTTACAATAAGGCCTAAACATGGGAAAACCCCATGGGATGACATCCCATAAACCCATTACAAAACCATAGAGGACTCTTTATTGGGTCCACATAACCATAAAAAATGGGTGAGATCCGCTATATCAGCTCCACCTGGGTGCTCCTTCTTGGACCAATGTGTCGAAGTCCAAAATTGGGCCAAATCTGACCAAAGTTTCCTCAAAACTTGGTCGAGGGCCAACAATCCCCCAACACTCACCTATGACCCGTCCTGAGTCATCAGGTCCAGACATTGTTGCTTCAAAAGCCTTGAGCTTAACTCGAGCTACCTTGATTTGCTGCCTCACCTAAGCCTCTTGCTTAGTGAGCTCCTGGACTATTTGCTCTGTAATAGGCCCTTCTAGTCGATGTTCTACTGCTGCAACTACTTGATCTAGTTGTGAGCCCTATCCATCAATATCTTCGAACAACTTGCAATCTTCATCCTGCATAGGTTGTAGCTTCTGTGTTACTTCCATTACCTTACCCTGGAGGGAAGTCATCTGCTGCTGTACTGTGCGCTACTCCTAGGATCTCTTCATCCTTTCCATTGATGTGAGCATATTCATCTACACCTGCAACAAAAATTCTTGCTACTGCGCCTCCTGCAACTGCACTTCTAGCTTCTTTATCTCTGGATCCTCGGCGAGGTGTTCATATGTTTGGGCACTCCTGTCACTCAACTGTTTACACACCGAGGTGAGGGCTCTTATACTTTCTACTATGTTCTTGGAAGATTCCTCCCTCTGGTCACACACCTCTTGTGGGGTTCTCAGTAATGTTTGGGCCTCCAGTTCAGTTATCCTAGCCTGAAGCTATTGGAGGGTCTTTGCGAGCTTCACTACTTGAGCTTCGACTGACTCTTTCTCTTCCTATGCCAATCTTGGTACATAACGACATGATTTACTTATGAATTATTTGACCATGGCCTACTCTGCGAGCAACTGCTCTTTTTCCCTCTGTATCTAATCTTTTTCCTCCTAAAACTTCGCCTGAAGCTCTGCTTTTTCGATTTCATGGGAAACTACACTGTCCTGCGCTGCTCGTAATTTTACTAGGACTTCCTCTTTCTCCTTTTGTAAGGCTTCTGTATCCTTCTCCTTCTCTTCCTGAGCTCTTTGGAACTGAGCTTCAGTTGCATCTGCAAGCCTTCTTAACTGGGCTGGTTCATCCCCCAATTCTACAACCTGTGATGAGGAAGGCGTAGTCGGCATAGTAGGCATTGGGCGGACCAAGTGAACAACCTGCTACACTTCCTTTAATTCTCTCTCAATTATTCCTTACATCTCCACCCGTTTCTCTCTGTATCTCTACAACATGTCTTCCTAGGCATCCTCCATAGCTCCACGGACTAGACTAATTTCTTCTTCAGTGAGAGTGGCTTACAACTATGGCTTATTGGCATGTGTATTCTTCCTTGCTGAAGGTTTCTTTGGATAAAATTTTCTCTTTTGCGGTGTCACTATCCCAACAAAGGGATCTTCAGGTGGAGGTTGGGTAACTTCACCTCCTCCTTTCTCTTCTTCTCCTTAATATCCTTCTGGTTCGTCTTCTCCTTCTCCTCCGGGTGATCCAGACCCATTATCTTCAAAATTTTTGTCCTCTTCGTCACTCTCTATGTCCTGGAATTCATCCTGATTTTTCTTCTTCTTCGTCCCACTGGACTGCCCAACATGTTCAACTCGTGTAACTACGGGGATTCCTATGGTATCAGTTTCAGATAAATCTACATCGACGAAAGGTACAGGAAATTCCTTTGTCCATTCCTTTGTAATCTACTCCATATATTCATCTGTCAGCTTGTAGTATGACTGCAATTCTTCATGGTGCTCATATCTGCACGCGATGATGTAAATGAATTGGGAATTAGTGTAGAAATTCGCTATGGGTCGGTACTGATGCAGGGTACGTGGTGTCATTCACAGGGATGATTCAATGTCAACCTTTAACTGCTGGTAATATCCATGAAACATGAAATTAGACTACCATTGCTTCATCATGTCGTTGGTATACCATAGGGTGGAAAATAGAGCGACCAATGGCTCCGAAGATTTGATCTCTGGAAAAGTGACTCCTTCAGGAATCCGCCAAGCCACAAATGCAATCAAAATGATCAACCAACTGTAATGAAATTCATATCCCAAGTCCTGGGCTTCGCTACAATCCTTTTCTAATTTGTTGACGAGGTAGTTCGCCTAGTTCATCTGCATGCCCTCCATACACTTTCTTGTGAGGTCCACCACCAACTCGGTGACCTGTGTGGGGTGGTTCTTCCTATATA
The DNA here is from genome assembly GCA_010110895.2 of Picea sitchensis. NCBI lineage: Eukaryota > Viridiplantae > Streptophyta > Pinopsida > Pinales > Pinaceae > Picea > Picea sitchensis. Next base: position 3,548 of record SNQJ01S0124156.1, on the reverse strand, counting down.
GCTTTCCATCTAGGAGTTGACAAGTAAGGCACACTACGCCATCCTTTATAGAGGATACCTTGTAACCTCACTTTCTTTTTTCTACCTCTTGATAGGCTTCTTTGATGCACTATGCTAACGAACGGTCTAAGGCCTTCCCTGGATAAAAATGATGTGGGTCAGGTCCCTTCACACTTAAACCTGTGATCTGGTGGATCAGTGTCGAATCCACAATAATCCTTCTGTCGAGCCATAGATATCCTCCATGATAGCACGACAAAAGGAGTTTAACGCAAGCGTTAACCTCTTGGTGGTGACCAAAATGTGGGATGTTCATTACATTCAACACGGTGGACTGCGCCAACCCATTAATCCATGGCTGTGAGAAAAGGTGAGGTTGCTTTCTGGTTTTCTTCATTAAGTAGCGATGAGGAGCCAACATGGAATATTTCTTTTGGTCTCTTAAGATGAAGTCGCTGTGCTTCAACAACGAGATATGTCCTAACTGACTCCCGACTATGCGAATTCCTTTTAGAATGTATGCAGTGAAGACATAATACTCAAAATCCCGAGGGATACTATCACGATTAACATCGCCAACCAGAGGTGGAACATACTCAGGCAGGATCGACAAGATCTACTTCGCGTTAGCCAGATCACCGCGATGCTTACTTTGTTGTTCAGTTCCAGGGTTGATACGGGTGGAACGACGTCCGGTCGAAGGGAAATCCTGCAGTTCCCTAGTCGACGACGCCTGAATGCTCTCACATATCGGTCTGTTGGCCATTAGCTTCTTAATAACTTCCTCGACAAAATTCTCCAATTCCCTGGGTTCACTCGACATTCTAGCTTCTAAAAAATCACAGGTAGACAAAAAGACAGACGAGGTATACATCTGATAAAGACAGACAACTCAGTTTGACACTTGGACAATTCTCTGCTTAGATCAGTCAGTCACAAGTAGCAAAGTGTGGTCCTAACATAATGATCGATGAGTTAAATAAGTGGGGCGGTCATGACAGATATTCCAACGGATAGGAAACTGCTTCCATTAATGTAAATCTATCCGTTATGGCACGATCTCAATGTCCAAAAGCAACCCATAAGCCCATAAATTCATTTTCTAACCGTTTCGAAGCGTCATTCTAACGGTCGGGGAACCTCCAATGGTCATATAAATTCGCTAGGGCGAAGTCCAAATCTACATGGACCTATTGTTCCAGCAAGGTTCAAATCTTGCGAACCTGCCTCCTGTGAGGTTTTAGTCTGTGAAGTCTTCCATATGGTCTCTTTAACTTCTTGTAGCTTTTCCAACTTAGCCTTATTTTTATTGAGCTTCCTTGCCTTCTTTCCAATGATTCGAGTCTCTTTAACTATTTCTGGAATCCTCTTTCCATTTTTATTCTTATCTTCCCCTAGCATAGTGGCTTCACACTATTGAGGTACCCTCAAAGGTTCTAAAGTTAATATCCATTTTCTTAACATTTATTGAGTGGGAATACTTCTTTCTTAGATAGGTAGGTTCTTCAAGTCTTCTTGCATTCTTTCAACCTTGTTAGCTAATTCTGTTTCTTTCTGTTCCTCATGCGTGGTTAGTTTGCTCCTTTTCTTCGACTTATCCTCTCGTTCTTCTATTAGTCGGTCTATTTTCCTAGCTATGAAATCCCTTAATTCTTGCTTTTTCTTTTCTGTAGCTTCTTCCTCTGCTTTCCTTGTAATCTGATCCTTCTCAATCCAAGTCTTACCTAAAAAAAGTGGGAAAGGGGCATTGTCCTCAATAAACTTAATGACTTCAAATTCTTCTTCAGTCGATGTTCCATGAACAATAATAGGTACAATAGTTACTCTTCCACATAAAGTTATCATATTTCCCTTAAACAAGCCTATCCTTCCTAAACAAGGTACCATAGTGGGCTTTCCCAAAATTTCCCAAGTTTTTTCTGTCATAATATTCACTTGTGTTTCTTCATCCAAGACTATACAGTCTATGTTGAAGTCTTCTATTCTTTCATCTATGCGCTATTTTGCTTTCAGGATTTTTGGTAAATTGATATCTTTATAAACATCCATCATTTATTCTAACTGTAATAACATAGTTTGAACTTCCTCTGACCTTCTCTCTTTATAAATTTATAACATGCCCTTAGTCTCTTGAATTTATTCATAGTTTTCTTGTTTTATGGCCATTCTTTTAGCTTTAGCAATAATCCTTGGACAATCCTCAACCTCATGACCGACAACCTTACAACAAAGACAAATAGGGCATCCTCTAGGAAATTCCTTAGAAATATGTCCTAGACTTATGAAATTATAAAACAAATTCAATCCTCTTTTTCTCTTAAATGTTCGCCAACCTTTTCTGTACTGCGCACTTGCCCTAGGATCATAGTGCTAGAAGTGCAATCTGTAATTTTTTTTTCTAGGTTCTTGCATCCACTTATTAGTCCAAAAACACTTTCTATGCATGGGAAGAACATATATTTCTTCATTTCCATTAAATTTACTCAAATCAAATCTTTCTTTCAACTGCGCCCTAGCCTTCATACTAGGACATAATCTATTAAACATACTTAAATTCATGCTTTGAAAACAAAAAATTTCACTTATCTTTCTCTTACCAAAGCACAAAGCTTGCTTCTTTTAGGATCTTACCTCTTTTCTTTAGAAAAAATTACTTCCTTGGCACAAAGCTTCGCAAGTCAAGTAGAGTACTGCACACTTCAACAATAGATCTATGCACATAGCTTCTCTTTTTCTTTACTTCAATTCTCAATAATCACAGTTTCAGGTCCCAAAAACAGAACCATTTATTGGCACAGGGGCAGACCCAGGTGTTGATGATTAAAAATTGTCAATGAAGTTTTTTCCGCAAAGTGTTGCTAAAGCCTATTATTATAAAAGCTAAATAATACTAGTAGGTGGGACCCCCTTGAACCATTGAAGATTAGATGTGTTCATTTTTTATGTTATGATGATGTGCGACACGACTTACATGGTTGATGAGATCTTGTTGTTATTGGTCATGATTTGAGCTTATGAAGTGTTGATTCCTTATGTTACTACAGCCTATACTATTCGTTAATATCATTTCTATCTATTCTTATCGCATCTGCACAACAAACATGTTAGTGAAATTACATGAAGGGCAGTTTTGAGAAAGGAAAAAATACTATAAAAAATGCAAAGAAAAGGGATCCAATTCTACAATACTACATGAGAACAATTAGAAGGAAATGAGGAACAATTGCAAAAGGGAAGAATTTAAAGCTATCATATAAAATATACTACATGCATGAAAGACTTAACGATTATTGTTAAATCCTAGCTAGCAAGTAAATTGTTATGCAATTCTGATTGAGTTATATCGTTGATACACATATGGTATGAAATGTTGGTGGCACATTTGGAAAGGTAATAGTGCTATTGGTTATGCGAATTGTTGAATTATATGGAACTTGGGAATTATGTTATGGCATAAGTTAGAAAGGTGATATGGCCACACTGTTGGTTTTAATTGGTGATGGTATCGATACATGGGTTGATTGATGGTGTTAATGAAGAACCTGTTG
>SNQJ01S0124155.1:26645-37569 GCA_010110895.2 Picea sitchensis | reverse complement strand
TACACGATTTTTACCTTAAAATAAATTACGGGCTAATAAAATAAGTTTAAAAAAATCACTCTAATACAAAAAATTCGTCCAATAAAAAATTAGAGGCCCCTTAATTTCGCCCATGGGCGAAATTTCACCCCTAAAATCATCTAGATTCACACATAGTAGATATAGCTCTGGATCTACCACCTCATATGTATTCCAAAAGAATCCCAAAATGAATACTCCCTCTGTCACTATGGAAAATGGGTCTATAAACTATGTCACAGTCACAAGTCTTATTGTCAAGTTTGTCTGACTGACTACATCCACAGTCATTGGAGAACATCTTGTTGTCTAGTCTGTTTGACTAGCCACATCCTCGGTCACCGAGGAAAAATATGATTGATTGGTCACATCCTTGGTCACTGAGGAAAAATATGTCTAATTGGTCACATACTCAGTCACTAAGACAAAATCGGTCTGATTGGTCACATCCTCAGACACTTAAGCAAATCTTGTTGTGTAATATACCTCATTGGTTGATCCCTTTGTGACTGAAGAAAATCCTATTCCTTAGTCCTCTTGACCGGCTTCCTCATTTGTCACTATAGCAAATCCTACTGAGACAAGTGTATCCTCCATGGAGGTCTCACATGTCCTAGAATCCTTCTTCCTTTGAAGCTCCTATTTGGCCTCCTCAATCCATGAGACTTGTCTTTTAGTCTTATAATATGTCTCTCTCCCAACTGAACCTAAGGGGGGACTCCCTCTATATGACCATCTCTCCCTCTAAGCTAACTGACTCTCCCTGATATCCGTCTCACTCTAAGATCGTATGCTTTTCTTGAAACTTGAGTCTCTTTGAGTCTGCAGATCCCCTAGGGACATCTTCTCCCTATCCACTATCCTCTGCACAATCTCAAAAGGTTTCTCCTCCCTCCTAGATTCTGAGGGATGAATCCCTATGAACTCTGGCTCCCTTTGATATTGTATCACTAATGGGGTCACCTGCCTCACCACTCATGGAGCCACCTACTCCTCCTCATATGTCTCTATGCTCCTGCTAGCCACAAAACACATAGGCTAGCCCCTCAACCCATATAGATTTCCCTCCCTAACTCCAAGAACCATTTTTTATATGAAGCTAGATCATCTGGGCACAAGCAATACCTATCCATATTGAAACAATACTTCATATCCCTTCCTCTCAATATCTAATAATAAGAGGTCACTCCTCCTAATTTCTAGCACCCAAAACAAATTTGACACCCTTAGTATCTCTCCTAACTCTAATCGAAATGATGCAGTACCAAATGCTTGTACTGAATGATTGGCTCCCATACCAAGCTCCACATATAAGTCTGATCTAGTCTATCTGAGACTACCAAACAACTCTCTATCACTTGTCACATGAAAATATGCTCCGCTATCCACCAACCATATCTCCCTACTAGAGATAGTACCTCAAAGGGAGGAGACCAAGAAGATCTCCATCTAGAACCTATCTACAACCTCACCAACCTCTTCTTTTGATGTTTGTTTCCTTCTTCCTCTTTCCTTCCGGTGTGGACATTGTGAAGCATAGTGCCCAAAAACATTACACTCAAAACATTTGATCTTACTAAGATTCTTCTTCCATCTTGGATCTGAAGATGCTTCCCTCTCAGAATAATTCCTTCTATCTGATGGACCTCTTCTGTCTAGAGAACCCCTTCTACCCTTCGTAGTGCAAGCTGCAAGGGCCTAGTTCTCATCATTGTTACTCTTTTCCACACTGTGCATATCATCTTTGGATAATAACCGGGTCCCCTCCTAGATACAATTTGTTCATAATTTGTCAAAGTCTATAAACTTATCTTGTTCACAGATCGCCTATACAAATGGTTCCCAAGACCTGGTAATACCTCTCATTGCTACATTCACCAACTCAACATTATGCACTGTCACACCAATACTTGTGAGCTAATCTCGGATCTGAGTAATCTTCATAAGATAACTGACAATGTGTCTTCATTGGTCATCCTAACAATATGAAGATGATGCTTCAAGTGTATCATCCTACTAGTATTTTTTTTTTGGTAAAGACCCACCAAAGCATCATACATATCCTTGGAAGTTGTTTTATCGGTAATGTTAGTAATGATGTGGTCCTTCACAGACTCTAGCAATACCTGCTTAGCCTTCACTTCCTTCTTCTTGTGCATTGGCAACTCCTATAGATTAGTAAGAGTTACAACCACATCCTCAACATAATACTTGAGGTAATTCTCTTCCAACAGAAGGAGAACCCTTCCCTTCCAAGCCTGGAAGTTGGTTTCCCCTTCCAACCTATCCTCAAGTTGCAATGTATTCACCATCTTGACCTTCCTGGAACAAGAAAAATAACAAAAATAAGTACAACACTCTTTTAGTGTTGTATCCAACAAAGTGTCTCAAGATGATCCCCTTCTCCTCAAATACCAAGCTATGATCCCATGTCAATTTTCACAAGAAACTCTATGTGACTAATTTCAGGTCTGAAAATTGATTCCTAGTGATCTGACTATCACTGAAAAACTTTACACTGAAATTATTGAATTAAAATATATGCAGCAGAAACAACAAGATCAAAGATGAATCATCAATACACAATGTTATCACTAGAAGTCACACCTAGACTATTGTAGGTACAGTCCTAATACCCATCATAATTTGAATAATTAAATCAATTTTATGGTTGGTGTATTAGAAAGAAAGAGAAATAAAGATAGAAACATATTGTCTATAGAGACATTCCATTGTGTATGGAGTCATAAAATTCTGAAGATCAAAAGAAATCAAGTTGCCTACCAGAAAAAAAGGGCTATATAATGATGAACAAAAGAATGAAGTAGATAACACTAAAAAGAAATATTCATCAAGCAATGATCCTCTCTGCAAAACGAATTAAAATAATACTTGAACATAAATCATGAAAGAAGGAAATCACTGCAAATCCGTTACAACTCATGAATCTCCTGCCCATGAACAACCATTGATCCTCAATGTCTTAAATTCATTCAAGAAAGATGCAAATGTAAAATGAAAACTAGATAAAACACAATCTGATAGCAATAGCTCTCATGAATCTCTAATGGCATAAATGTTACATTCTGATATGCCCAATAGGCTTACAAATCATCATACACAACTAAACTGCCTCAAGATCTCCCCTCACTCTCTCTAGTCCCCCATTTTGGAGTCCTCTCACCCATTAAATAGAAAATTACATAAAGAATATATCTAGGAGGTCACAACCTAATCCATGAATTGGATTTTGTGCCTTAGAGATATGTGGCAAACAAAAAATCCAACTAATTCCTTGATTCCTAGAAACTATCTTTTAGAATGAATGCAACTGCATCCAACTCATTGCATGGAGATTTAGTGGAGATGAATCTTAGGTACAAGTGTCCCTTGGTGTGTAAATGATCTCTGAGAACCCATTCGAACCTCCTCAGATAGGTGCAAACCCTCATACAACTTGGATTTATCAGACTGTTAGAGTTTGCAGCGCAATTTCAGGATTCGCTGCAAAATTTCCCATAGGTTATGATTTCAACTTTGATCTCAAACGTCAAACTGGGTCAGACTGATTTTTGGTCAGCAAGTCAATAATATATTAATTCATCTCCACAATTGTTTTTATAAGAACCCAGATCAGAATTTAAAAGGTATGATGAAAATACAGTTCTATTGTGTACTAATTCGCTACAAACTGTCCCAAAACTACCAGTTCATATTGCCTTTGACAACACACACTGCAAACTTTCCTGTAGGTGCGTTTTTACATTCAAAATTGATTTCAATTGTTAAAACTTGCACAGAAAGATGTGAAACCTTTTAGAACTTTCTACAATCTTCTAAAACATGAAGTAACCTTTGCAAAAGACATATGAATGTGATAATAACAGCTAAGACAAAGTCATTCCTGAGAATTATAAACATGTGTATAAAATACATCATGGAAAAAGTTTATGTTGATGTAGAAATGAAGCCTCATCTTCATCTTCTCCTAGTGCTTCTCTAGAAAATGGTTCTGATTTTATAAGCTACAGGTCATGGGGCTCAACCCTAACAATTTCTCCTCCTTTGTGAACCTTCTTACCTTGTTGACTATCCATGATAGCTGATTTAAAACCCTTTGCCCTTTTATAACAATTGTTATCAGATGTAGGATGAAAACAAGAATATTTAGGGTTTTTGATTTGAATTTTGCACAATTTAGGATTTTCTGAATGAAAATTTTATGTACAATAACAATGTGAGAATGAAAGGACTGCAAGAAGGAGATGAGGGGAAAGAAAAAAAATCCTAAATTGGATGAGGCTGCAATCAAGAGAAATTCATGGAAATTATGTCTAAAACAGAGGATTCACAACTCAATCCTTCAGTTTGCATCGTACATTCAAGTTTGCAGCATATAATCAAGTTTGTAGCGCATGATTTTAGACTAGGTTTAATGAAAATGGTTTGTAAAAAATACCGAGTCTGAAAAGGAAAAAGATTTCAAACGAGAGGATACCTCAAACCTAAGTGAAAAGATAGTGAGTGAGGTTTTTACCAATGAGGAAACAAACGGTTCGTAATGCACAATGAAGTTTGCAGCGCATACAAAGAATATAGTCCGTAACAGTAACCAGAATTTGTAGCAGATAGGGTCATGGATGTAAGAAAAGTTTGCAACTGATCTTTTTGGTATAAAACCAAGAATCTTGGGTCTGCAAAGGCTTAAGATACAAGGACTGTAGAAACTAACTAAGTGAAAAAATTTGCAACGCAAATGCTATGGAACAATTTGCAACGCCTAAAAAATTACAACAATTAGGGTTCAATTATAATACACCTTCAGGTAGTGAAAATTGTACATCAAGCAAAGTTCCTGGTATATAAATATCATTCCTTGTTGCATAAAACCAAACTAATAAGTCCTTGAACCTTTTAATCCACCATCAATCCACTACAGAGAGTTCGCAGCGAATAGAAAGTTGGCAGGGCACTTACTGTTCATAGCGAATTGAACCAGTTTGCAGTGCACTTTTCCAAATGGAAATGAAGATAAGAAATGATAAATATTCCTTTTGAAACCAACCCTTGCAGATGTTTGATGATGGATAGGAAAAAAACAAATATGGTTCTAACACACAAGAGACATTGTTGGCCCTCGACCAAGTTTTGAGATAATCTTGGTAATGTTGACCTATTTTGGGACTTCGCCAGTCAGTCGAAGGAAGAGCACAAGGCGAAGCGGAGATCATGGAATCTCGGCCCACTTTCGGGTCCCTATTTGGTTTTTGGGAATATGTAATGGGAAAGGGATATCAGCGTGTGGGTTTACCCATGCTTAGGCCCACTTTTGTAATGTATAAATAGATATCTAGGAATCTATAGGAAGATACAGAGATGTATGTGATGTAAGCTAAGTGATAATAGATTTTGTAAGTTCTTTGTGCATGACTGTAAGAGGCTTGCAGAGCTAAGTGCAAGTCATTGTAAGGAGTTGTGGAAGGCTTTGGGTTGTAGCGCAAGGAAGAAGGATCTAGCGAGTTGCGCAGATCTTCTTTCTTATGCGAAGAAGGGTTTTGGTGGCTCTGTGCTGTAACCAATTGAAGACACTAATAAAGAAGGAGAGTTGGTAGACATAGCCCCAAGGTGGGGTTGAACCACGTAAATATGTGTGTTATGATTTGTGCTTCGACTTGATGTGTTTATCCCTTATTTTGCTAAGTGCTTTGATATATTTAGATATATCTACTTATGCTTTATTCTTCTTAGAGGTGTGTGAATGTTAGATCTGACATGTATGAATATGCTTAGTGTTGATCTACCAGATTTGATCTATTTTACTGTTGCTAAGTGTTGAAATACCTTTTTTTTTTTTGTAAATAAGGGTGTAACTATATTAAAAGCTTCCAAAAAACCAGTTCAACATACCAAGTTATCCGGGCCGCAGTTACTGGACTGCCCCATCAAGGAGGAAACCAGTCCAGCCGGCCCGCTAAGCGTTGGACTTTTAAGTCATGAGCAAATTTAAAAAAGAGAGCATAACCTGTCTTTGACATACATATTGAACCTAGACACTTAGACACCTGGATAGCTAGACATACTAAACTTAGACACCTAGCTGGTAGCTCGGCCAAGTGGCTGGAGGGTCACCGGACCAAGGCTTTTCCTCAATGTACGTTGTCTAGTCGCTCCAATGCTCATCATTCTTCTGATTGCGTTCATCTACCTTGGCGTCATCCTCGTGCAGCTCCTCCTCCCTGCTCTTGCCTGGTGGGCTCGTCACAGGATGTTGATCGTCATCTCCCTCGACTTCGAGGTCTCCCTCTGCAGACTCTTCCTCAGAATCCGAGAACAAGGCATCGTGCATGGACGCCAGAATTTGGAGAAAGTTTGCCACCTTAATTTCCGTGGCTTCCACACGATAATGCAAGTCTGCTACCTCCTGCCGAGGCCTAGCCGTGGCCGAAGTTGCTAGCAAGAGTTTGGGATGGCCCGGGATCGTGGAGGAGTCGAAGAAGTGTGATTGAGGTATTTAGAATGATAGCCATGGAACCAAATTGTGGAGGTTGCAGGTTTACCGGGGAAGATACTGACTGAAGGCGGGGAGGGGAATCATCGGAGGATGTGTCTGGAGGAGAAAGCGAGGGTCGTCGAGGCTTCCATGGTGCACCCCGCCATGGTCTTCCTCTTGGCCTCGTCATATAGCAGTCAATGCGAATTGCAGGAAGAGCAAAGGTTGACGAGCACCGGGGGAGGATGGGGTCGTGCTCGCACTAGAGGAGAAGAGCAAGGTGACAATCCAGCTTCGGCAGAATGAGCCCGACTATCAGCATACTAATGTTAACCGTTGCCATTATAACCCAATGCATTCAAACTTGCAGCGAAAGGACTCCTGCATAAATGCAGCTCATATCAACATTAACACGATTAAATACCAGGTGGGGTGACTGGTTGTGGCACATGCCCAGCATGTGTCTCCATACCACAGCGCCTAGTACCCTCATCCACCTCCTGCCACGATAGCTGGTTTGACACCCCATCCGAGGAAAGTGTTGAAATACCTTAGATCTAAGTGAATGATGCGATTATCTGTGCTATCTGCGAAGTATAATAAGGGTTGAATATTGATGAATGATCGATGCTAATTTCTCTGTAAGTGATATAATCACAGATCTATGTCCCAGCTAAGGTTGCAGACACCTGATTCTTGCAACCACCCCTTCCTCTACCTCAGGTGAGACTTCATCTCCTTCATAACTATTTCCTAAAGGGATGATAGTTAGGGTTTTGTTGGTGCATTGTTGTAGCGTTGAACAACGAGTTTTCCCCTGTGCCAACAAATGGTTCCGTTGTCGAGACCTGAAACTGTGATTGCTAGGAACTAAAGAAGAAGCAGCTTTGTGCAAAGATTCGAACTGAAACTGTGGAAGCTCTGTGCATAGATCTGTTGCCCTAGTGCACAACATCCTACTTGACTTGTGAAGCTTTGTGCCAAGAAAGAAAGGTCATATTTGCAAGAAAATAGGTTGATACTAAAGAAAAGAAGTAAGATCTTAACGCTTTGTGCTCTAAGAAAAGTAAAAGTGGAATTTTATGATTAAAACAGGTAAGATATGTAAGCTATGTTCTCTGATAAAGGTAAGAATAGTTAAAAGTTCTAGATCTGAAAGCTTTGTACTCTGTAAAAGTAAGATAAGTGGAAATTTTTGTTTCTAAAGCATGGATCTAGGTATGTTTGATAGATTATGTCCTAGCTTAAAAACTAGGGAATTAATAGATGAAATAAGGTTTGATATGAATAGATCTGATAAGAATAGTGATAGATATGTTATACCTATGCATAGAAAGAATGTTTGGACTAACAAATGGATCTAGGATCCTAGAAATAATTTGTTGTAGGTTAGCTCCTATGATCCTAGTGTGAAGTACAAAAGAGGTTGGGGATCATTTAAAAGAAAGAGAGGATTAACCCTATGTTACAGTTGTAGAAAATCAGGACATCTAGCTAAGGAATGCCCTGGTGGAAGGCCTAGTTGTCTTTGTTGTAAATATCTAGACCATGAAGTATTGGATTGCCCCAAAATGATTTCTAATCTTGAAGGAATGAATCTGAACCAAGAGGCAGATCTAGAAATAGAAGAATCCCAAAAAGAATCAGTGAAAGTATTTCTACATATGAAAGAAACCTTGAATGACCACCGACATGTTAGGTTATCAGAGATATTTAAAGAAAAAGAATGCATCGAAGTAAGAATAGGGGACTTAGACATTGATTGTGTTCTTGATAAGGAAACACAGATGAATATCATGACAGAGAGAACATGGGAATCTATAGGGAGGCCTACTATGATTCCTTCATTAGGAGGAATATGACTATTCAGAGGAAAATTGGTAAACCTATGTGGAAAGATCACTCAGATATCTATGAATGCCAATGGAACTTCGATTGAAGAATATTTTGAGATTATTAAATTTATTGAGGACAACGCCATGTTTACCATGTTACTGGGAAAACCATGGATTGATAGAGATCAAGTTAGATGAAAGGAATAAGAAGAAGTTTTGGAACAATAGAAACAAGAGTTACAAAAATTCATGACCAGAAGGATCACATAGTTGATTGAAGAACAATAAACAGATCGAAGCTATTTCTCACTAGAGACCCTGATGTCGAAGCTACAAGAACATTGGAAGACCCCCAGAAGACTAAAGTACCTATCCTAGACAAATAAGAAATATTACCCCTGATTCCTAGGAGAGAACCTCAACAATGCGCAGTGACTATGCTAAAAGAAAATAGGAATCAGAACGAAAAAAGACAGACCGAGTTGAATATTACTGGATATAAGGCTATAAAGATAAGTAAGAAGAGGGCTGAGATTGAAAAGTTACAGAAGGCCTTAGAGAGGGCATCGTAGAAAGAAAAATTGCAGAATGGGAGATTCGTCGGTCTATCAGAACATCGACCTATGGCACTTTGCCGTGGCGAAGCAATATAGCCGTTGGGCCCAATATATCCTCTCGACTTCCACCCCGAACAGACAGAAAATAAATAAAGGATCATCATTAGACCATTGGACCGCACCATAATGGACAAACCAACGTTAATAGAAGCTTCATACCCATTGCAAGCATACCATTGTCGAATTTCTTATTTAGTCCATTGCGCCACGCACCGAGAACAATTTTGTCAACTGAGAATTTGAGCCCATAGATTAAGCTTATCTTGCACAGTGATTATCGCCATGTTTCCGTCTCTTTTATTGTAGTATTTGACTTAATCTTGAACCCAATTTAGTTAACTCTGAGCTTGCATGTCAGATGAGCTCAGTGTTGTAGAGAAAGTTGTTGAGGAAATTCTGATCGATCTAATGATTGAGAGAGTCATGTTAGAGAGAGGGTTATCTACAGGTGTACAGGCTTCATCAACGAGAAACATGCAAGAATATCCCTCCACTTCTCGAGTCGGACCATCTCGACCAGTCAATGAGAAGTGAACTAAGCATAAGGATGATCTTGTGAATGCTAAACTGATCCTAAGCATCCTACCTGCCTACATTCCACCCCTGAGAAGTGCAATTAATCGGGATAATGTTCCGAGTGTTAAGCCCTAATATTGGCTCATTACCCCTTAATTGGGGCATATTACATTAGTAATTTTATTTTATTTATGTCGGATTTATTCCATTAGTTGTAATTATACCTCCTAGTCTCCTATATATACCAAGGAGACATTTTCATTTGGAATCATCTTGTACTTGAACATTTATGTGGGTTAAAAGGAGGTTTCCCCCTCGAAGATGCTTATTATCTGAAATTATCTCGTTTTCAAGGCATTGAGTACTTATTTTGAGGTTTTTCTATGCTAAATTGATATTTGGTTCTTAACATATGGTATCAAAGCTCAAGATCTTGGGGTTTCGCTGCTACATCTGAGACACCTTGGAATTTTCTCTATAACATGTTTTGTACAATGTTTCAGAAGTAATGGATTGGAGGATATTTAGTATATGGATCAAGGTACGTTGGGATAAACGTTCAGCTCCTGAGGCCTTATACTTTCAGAGATACAACCTGTGCAAGATAGGGTTCTGGAATCATCCTAAACTAAGTCATTGCGTAATTTTCACTATAAAAAAAAAATTGTAACGTTTCAGGCCCTGAAATCTAGAGCATATTCACATAAATTAGTAATGTATCTATGGTAAAAATTTCATCTTTTGGGTCATCTTACATCTGTAGATACACCCTGTGGAAGATAGGGTATCTGACTAGTCCTACTGACTAGTCTCAAGAAGGCGTTCTAGGTAAAACAATCATCACTTCTTCCTAGAGTATCCAAATTGAGTGGGACTGGTTTCATTCGATACTGGACAATTTGTAGTATTTCGGGTACAAGTTTCAGAATTTTATATCAATTATTTTGTGTGGGGCACGCTATACAAGTGAGATCTCTTGGAAAGGCCAAAAATCATCAAGTTGTGGGGAAGTTACCGTAAATTCCACTTGTCACATCCAATTTTGATAAGACCTATGGAATTGCAGAGAAGAAATATTAGAGAACTACATAAAATAAAGTTTCATACCCAAAAGGGCCAAAACTTGGGAGATACAATAGAATAAAGATTGTTTAGCAGAACCACCTCAAAATCAAGGTTCAAAAGTGATACTTGGCCAACATGCAACCCAAAAAGGGAACTTATACACAAAATACACCTCCAGACAATCCTACTTGGACTCTTGATGAAGGTGAAGCAATGCGTAGGGACATAAATGATTTACAAAATAATATAGTAACAAAAGATGAGCTACAAGAGATGGAAGCTAAGTTGGAGGCAAAGATGGATGGTTTAAAAGAGGAGATCATGGAAGTATTGAAAAATTTTGTAACAGAGAAGACACTTGAAAGTGAAAATGCATCCCATGA
>SNQJ01S0124155.1:6686-26635 GCA_010110895.2 Picea sitchensis | reverse complement strand
TTCAGAGTATCTCATTAAATGGAGGAAACTACCGGCTGAAGATTTCACTTGGGAAGATGAGTATTTTATACAGAAGCATCCATAGTTACTCAAGCATTGTGGACAACACTTGTCTCAAGGGGAGGGGTATGTTAAGCCCTAATATTGGCTCATTACCCCTTAATTGGGGCATATTACATTAGTAATGTTATTTTATTTATGTCGGCTTTATTCCATTAGTTGTAATAATACCTCCTAGTCTCCTATATATACCAAGGAGACATTTTCATTTTGAATCATCTTGTACTTGAACATGTATGTGGGGTAAAAGGAGGTTTCCCCCTCGAATAGGCTTATTATCTAAAATTATCTCTTTTTCAAGGAGTTGAGTACTTATTCTGAGGTTTTTCTATGCTATATTGATATTTTGTTCTTAACCCCCAGAGACTTCGAGTACCCTTTAGTCACGGCGTACCTACCCAAAGGGATACGCGTAGTTCCCACAGACCAAGACAAGATTGCAACGTTGATGTTTAGTGACTTCAACCTCAGTAACAGGAAGGTCTATAGCATGCTCACTCCATACAAGTACCTAACGAAGACAAAGGGAAATAATTTGAATATCGTCCCTTAGTCATGGACCCATAACCTCGCGTAGTCCACATTGTTGAATGTTATGAAGATCTCGCACTTTGGCAGACACTAGGAGGTGAATGCATGCACCAAGTTGCTTCTATCTTGTTACCACGGAGGTTACTTATGTTTAAATCGTCGCATAACAATGGATCTGATGTTAATCAATCAGATCACGGGCTTAAGCATGCAAGTCCCTGACCCGCAGAATTTTTATCCTAGAAAAACCATGGACAGAGCATTAGTGCAGAAGATTAAAGAAATGTATGGCAATGTTGAGAAAGGAACGCGAGGCTACAAGGTATCCTCTATCCAGAATGGTGTAGTGCGCCTAGCCTATCAACTAATTTATGGGAAATTAGTTCGTAAGAACCAACCCACCCAAGTGACCGAATTCGTAGTCGACCTCGCAGGGAAGTGTGCAGAGGGTGTACAGATGAATTGGGAACAATAGCTTGTAAACCAGCTATTGCTTGATTGCAGGGAAGTACAGGAACAAGGGTATGAGTTCCATTTCAGCTGGCTTCTCATACTGATCGCATTCATTGCATGGGAAATTCCGAAAGGTGCGACCTTCCTGGACATCGAACCCTTTGAACCTTTGGCTATGAAGTTCATTACCTTGTGGTACTCTAATGACATGAACAAGAAATGACAATCGAATGTTGTGTTTCACACTTGTTACAACCAGTTGAAGCTAGCCATCCAAGCCGAACCACGCATGACCCCGAATACTCTCCACAGGTTTCATCCTTTGATGAAATTCAACGCGGACCACCATTTTATTTACATCACATCAGGCACTGATGCTCATAAGAAACAACTGTAGTCATACTATAAGTTGATAGAAGAAGATAGAAGAAGACATCACCAAGGAATGGTCAGCGAACCTCCTCATTACAACAAACCCCGCAAAAATCTCCAACATCGAGAGCCCAGAAACTGTGTTGGATACACCAGGCCCGAGCAAGACCAAGAAGGATGAAGAGGTTCACGATGTAGACAACACCTCTGTAAGGACTGCTTCCATTTCACCAGATGAAGGGGGTGATGGTGAATAGGTAGAAGGCACATACACGCAATAGAAGAAAGGCGAGGGAACGTCACATAGAGACGAGGAGGACCCCCCGAAGAAAAGAAAGGTTTCTCCCTAGAAACCATCATCACAGAAGAAAGTAAAAGCAACCCGTACTAAGTTCCAGACTGTCCTCACTCTTGATGAATTCAATTTCATCGTTGCATCCCTGAACGATATTTTGCTGGAGATAGTAGAGACACGGGAGGTGAAGCAGGAGTAGATGTATAATCGTATTGAGATTGAACTCCAAGGGGTGCAACAGGAACTACAGTCTAACCGCGTAGTATCCACTGCGCCTCTGATAGTAGGAACACTAGAACTAGGGGATGAGCCAGCTCAACTCCACTGGATTGTTGATACAGTCGAAGCTCACCTTTGACGGGCTCAAGAAGAAACAACGCAATCCACTTGGGCTTTAACATAGGTACAAGGAGTTCTTATGGAGTAGCGCAGCACGTTACAATGAGAAAAGATTTCTCTCCAAGCAAAATGGGATGTAGAGAAAGCAGAGCTACAACAAAGCAAGGAACAATTTCTCTTAGAGCAACTCGAGATAAAGGAACTGGTCAACATAGCACTTTGCCCTATGACTTTCATCGAAGTACATACAGAAGAATGGGTTCCACAGCAGGTGGCACAACTGGAAGGAGTAATCCAGAAGCTCTAGCAACGAATCACAGACCTAGAGCTCCGCCCAGTGCCCAAAACTCCACAGGAGATAAGGGAACAAAGAGAAACAATTGCTTGCAGTGCAGTTGATAGATTAAAATCTCTTTCCTTGGAGTGGAAGCAGCTAAGTAACCAGAGCACCTAGACATATGAAAACCTTACAGAGAATCCAGAATTACAGACACTGGAATCATAGCTCCAGGAAGTAAAACATCATGCAAATACACTATAGGCGCAGCTGAAGGCCATGTCTACAGTAGATAGAATGAAAAGATCTCATGAACAATGAACAACTTAGCAACAGATCCATATGATCCAGAGAAAAGTGATGGAAGTCACTCAACGAATCCAACCTGTAGAAGACAAGGCATGCCTGGTGTTTTTCAAGATCGAAAGCCAAGGGGCAGAGCTAGAACAGGTCTTCATCACCATAGAACAACGCAATTGAGCAAGAGACCACAACAAAGAAGCAGGTCAAAGCAGATCGATACAAGCTCGAGGCGTTCGAGGCAGAATTGCACAGACCAGAGTGACTCAGGATGAGTCACAGGTGACTGTTGGGGGTCTGTTGGTCGTCGACTAATTTTTGGGATAATATTGGTCATGTTGACCTATTTTTGGACTTCGACAGTCATTCGAAGGAAGAGCGCAAGGTGAAGTGGAGATCATGGAATCTCGACCCACTTTTGGGTCTGTTTTTGGTTTTTGGGAATATGTAATGGGAAAGGGATGTCGGCCCATGGGTTTACCCACACTTAGGCCCACTTTTGTAATGTATAAATAGATATCTAGGCATCTATAGGAAGATATAGAGATGTATTTGATGTAATCTAAGTGCTAATAGATTTTGTAAGTGCTCTGTGCATGATTGTAAGAGGCTTGCAGAGCTAAGTGCAAGTCATTGTAAGGAGTTGTGGAAGGCTTTGTGTTGTAGCGCAAGGAAGAAGGATCTAGCGAGATGTGAAAATATGTTTCCGTATGCGAAGAAGGTTTTTGGTGTCTCTGTGTTGTAACCGATTGAAGACACTAATAAATAAGGAGAGTTGGTGGATGTAGCCCCAGGGTGGGGGTGAACCACGTAAATCTATGTGTTATGCTTTGTTCTTTGACTTGATGTGTTTATCCCTTCTTTTGCTAAGTGATTTGATATCTTTAGATAGATCTACTTATGCTTTGTGATTCTTAGAGGTGTGCGAATGTTAGATCTGACATGTATGAAGATGCTTAGTGCTGATCTACCGGATCTGATATGTTTTACTGGTTCTAAGTGATGAAATACCTTAGATCTAAGTGAATGTTTCGATGCTCTGTGCTATTTGCGAAGTATAATAAGGGTTGAATATTGATGAATGATCGATGCTAAGTTCTCTGTAAGCGATGTAATCAAAGATCTATGTCCCATCTAAGGTTGCAGGCACCTGAGTCTTTCAACCACCCCTGCCCCTACCTCGAGTGAGACTTCATCTACTTCGCAGGTGTTGCCGAAAGGGCAGGTAGTTAGGGTTTTGTTGGTGCGTTGTTGTAGCGTTGAACCCCAGGTCTCCCCCTGTGCCAACATACACACTATTTTTGTTCTGTAAATCTATCCAATTCTCCAAATCTGAGGACCAAAACCAGTCCTCTCAAGGTCACCAAAACTGAGGATAGAAGTAGTCCTGTCAAAAATCACCAAATCTGAGGACAACCTTTTCCTCCAATATACAAAAAAGAAAACAAAACCTCAACAATATATGGAAACCTCCTATTCCCAAGAATCTAATGTCGACCACTTATACGGCTTGTTGACGTCACCTGTTATCCTCTACAGATCTTTACCTACCCAAAAAATCAAATACACTATTCACCAATTGGAAACCCGTGGACATGCGTTGTTTTCTCCACTGCAAATCATGTATGCCCTATACATGATTTTTCCTTCTGCAACCCGTGTATATACACACTTCCTCCTCTTGCAAATTGTGTATAGTAAGAAAAAAATTCTCACACGTGCAACCTTCTTCGCTCCTCTCTCTTGGGCTAGATTCGCCACCTTGAATACTTCCCTTTGCTAAGATCACCAATCCTCCTTGAAACAAGTGTAGACTCACTTATTCCAACTCCATTCTTCCACAATGATAATCTAATGTCACAATGACATCTCTCCTTTATATAGGAGTCCAAAGAAGGAGTTTAGGATCCCTTCCTAAACTCAACAATAAATTAGAATATTTTAATCCTCTTTGTGGGTGTGGCAGCCCCACACAAACCCACAAATACCATCAACTTTCCCATGAGGCCCTAGCCTCATTTCTAGGATGATTTCATTGAAATTAAAGTGAAAAGTGGTGCCAATGATAATTCCTGCATGCCTGACACCTTGGCCTCTAGTGGGAATACCCCCTGAAGCTACAAAGAAATCAACAATCTCTTCTAAATGATTTGCACTTTATGATTTGTTACTCACTAGAGGATGTGGTAAGTCCTATTGGAAGGAATAATTAGTCCTAAGGATTGAAATCAATAGATGTTTTGGGGTTATAGGGAGAAAAGGCATACGATTGGAATCAATATGTGAATTTGCTAAACCACAATGCTATAAAGCCATTAGAGAAAGATGACATAGTGAAATAGTTAAAGACTCGGAGAAAAGGGGGGTATATAGCTAAATTGGGATATTCAACAAGAATGGAAGAATTATAGATTGGAGAAAGAAAGTGGTGGCAGAAGCTAGAATGTGCACTAAAAATTGAAAATTTCCTTTTGTTATCCCTAGAAAATAAAATTTAACATCAGATGATGCCCAAAAGATAAGTTGGTGTAGGTCAGGGAGATGTATTATGTGTAAAGGAAGTGAAGAATTTGTGGGCTGCTTGTTTGTCACTTATTCGTTTTCCAAATATGCATGGAATGAAGTTTTACAAATATCAATTGGGAAAAATAAATGGGGTAAGATGTCTTGAGTAGATTGTTTTCATTCATGGATAATAGACAAATCAAGAAAATACTTTAAGGCTTTCCCTAGCTTCGTGTTGTGGGGGATTTGGACTTCAATAAATTGCATGATTTTTCAAGGAATTAATATGAATCTTGCACAAGTATCCCATAAAATCAGAATTTATTTTGAAGGATGTTGGAATCCTATGTTAGAAAAGTCTTAAGAGAATTAAAAAAAATCCAAATATTTATCATGACAGGCCTTGGGAATTTTTTGTTGGGGTTTTTCATGGAACACTAGGTATATGTGGGGTAGGGGGAATTATTTTATTTGAATCCACTCACTTTATTTATTTGAAATATTATATTGGTAAAGGATTTGATAATAGAGCTAAGTTATATGCATTATGGTCCTTTTGAAAACATCAATATAAAAATGATTAAAGTAGTTATAGATATATGGAGAATCCATGTTATTGATGGATTAGGAAACAACAAATGCATAATTGAAAACTTGATACTAGGTCTAATCATGAATCAAGTTATAGAGGTAAAAAACAAGTTTGAGAATCTTACTTTTACTCACATTTATATAGAGTTCAATACAAAAGTAGATCAACTCTCAAAATAAACTTTAGTAATTAGGAACGACAATTATTTAAACAAGAGTTTAGAAGAGGGACCCAAATTTCAAATTATAAAACATCTCTATATTGATGTTGAATATGGAAGGATCCTAGTATTGTCTTGTCTTATGCTCTATTTATTTATTGTTATGGGCCTATGGGTTGCAAAAGTTTTTTGTAAAAATTCTAAAAGGATGCCTAAATGAAGCCTAGGATTACTGTAATATATAGGTACCAGATTGAGTGAGGACTTGTAGAAGATAGGTTAGAGATTATGTATTTTTTGAGTTTACTAAGATAGTCAAATATATGTTTTGATTTCACAATAGAAATATTGGATATAAAGGTTTTTTTCTTGGAAAGAAAAGTGATTTTGACAGGGTTTTAATGACGATACACTACCTAAATATTTTACATAGATAGAAATTGTTGAGCATAATATAAATAAAAGATATTGAAGGAAATGTTTCATTTAAAGTATTCAAGGTAGTGAATTATGATAAATAAAACCAACTATAAATTGTAGTTGGAAATCAATAGAGGATTGTTGGTGATTATCTGGCATGGAACTCTGGTTGACTTACATTAAGTGTTATCTTACATGTTTTTCACAGACAATGTTTTCAATCATGTTGTTGTCTAGGTGTGGATGATAGGTGTTTTAAAATGCTAGCAGAATAAATTTGAAAAACTTTGTAAAGGTGAGTTTCTAGTTTAGTTTCAAGTGTGATTTATGCTAGCGACAATACAAATACAAATCAATTGAAAGGATAAAGAATATTTGTCATGCATGTTCGGCAATTCATTTATAGGGTGATGTAATATCTTAGTATTTATAGGTTGATTGAAATTCAATATTCCATGGAAAAATTAGAGTGGTGTAGAGGAAGCGTGGTGGGACCATAATCCATAGGTTCCATAATAAAAAATTGATTCCAATACATTCAGTCACTATGTATAATTTGTTTAAGTGATACTTATAGTTTTACTTATAAAATGTTGCATGATTATATGTAACCTCAGCTCCAACACACAATTAATTTGAGTTGAAAGAAGTTTGTGAATCATTGAATCATATATACATAAAACATATTACCAAACATAATGAACATGTACTCCACATAGTGAGTTTTCAACTGAAAAATAAATATGTACTAATGAATCCCTCTTGTGTGCCTCATAATTAAATAATTCACACGTGGGGCATGTGTCTAGTTCAAATAAAAACTTTATTAGAAAAATATATAAATATAAGATCAAAGTGTTGATAGAATAACAATGATATGATTGATTAAATATGTAATTCAAATTTGGTGCTCTACACATTATAAATCGCTATGAATGATAGAGAGCCACCAATATCCCTTAGCATTGTTACCAAGGGTGAGCAGTGTGCCACTATCCATTTACTTATCAAATAGTGTGGTAAATTCATGTGCTCAATGTTCGAATTGTTCAGTGTTCATAAGGTTAAGTGGTGCACCATTCGTGGTGCATTCGTACATTTATTAGTGCACTGAAGAACATGGGAAAAATTCAATTGTTAAGTTTAACTATTCGACTTGTTTTGTATATGAGAATTACAACTAGTGTGACCTCTAAGAGCTCCATGGATGGTGCAACATGTAAAAACATCACGACTAACTGATGCATATTATGTAAGCATAATCTGTTGGTGTGGAAAACTACGATGTGCTTATCTATTGATGTGTGCTCCACCACTATTTGAAATTATTTCAAAGGATGTGTGGTGATCCTACACTTGGAGCCTCACTGATAGTGTCCTTACATTTATTAGCACACTAGCTAGTGTGGGAAATTTTGATGCAATAAATATGTATCTATTCAATGTGATTATGATGCAATAGAGTACCACATGTTATCCTATAAGGGCATCGATGAATGGTGTGAACTGAGCATTGTGGATACATTGGTGGAAATTTATTTTAAAATTTTTAAAAACAATCAAATTAAAGCCAAATTTTAAATTTTAATATGCTAAAATTGTAAATTAAGGGATAACAAATAAATTACATGGTCTCTTATATTTCGAGGAGACATGGTTTCTACGTAAAAAAAAATGTAAAATTTGATATTGATTCAAAAAATAAAAAATGAATACAAGTCCACCATGGAAGTGAAGGAGTTGAGGAACCAAGAAATCCAATAGCACTTAACAATAGGGTGAGATCACTTGTGCGTCTATGGGTGTGAAGCACTCAATGAATGATATACATGAATCTTCAGTTTGGTAATTTTTAGATTTACCTTATAATAATGTGCCCCATGTCTTGTTGCAGTAGTGCATTTGTAGGTATCTAGCGCATTGGTATTTTTAAATATTTTAACCTACATCAATGCATTTGGTAATGTTATGCACTAGTGCAGTTGAAATATATATGGCTCACTAATATAGTTTTTTGAAAAAATGGATTATATTTTTAAAAATATTTTAACCTACCTTGGTGTGGGTGGAAGTGTTAATAATTGATGCATTTTTTTTCTATAGGATGTGTCATTGCACAATTTGTCATCTCGATTTGATTTACTACTAAAATGTGGGGATTTCCTACTATGATGACAATAGTGGGTTATTATGTAGTTACACTGATTTGATTTACTTATCACACAATTGTTCCCTGGATTTTCATTTGTACCCAAATTAATAATTTCATGTTTAAAAGATGAACATTGAATTTAAACATTTGGTGATTTCTTAAATCTATCTAGCAAATCAAAATAATTTCCCAATGTGATGACACTTTTAGGAATAACATGTTTTTTTTTTTTTTTTCTTCTAACAAAATGTTTTCATGTTCCTCTTCATTAATTGAAATATCCTCAAAAGTTCCTTTATCTTTTAGAAATTCAATAATTTGTTAATCACTATCAAATACTCTCCAATTATCAATGTTATTGGAATTGAAGGTCTATAAAACAATTGAAAAAAAAACTTGCTAGCCTCAAAATCTTCCAAAGGAAATATTCTAGAAGCAACAATGGCTAATGAATCTGCAACTCTGTTATCATATTTAGAAATAGCAATTATGTTCAAATCTTCCAAATGATCAATTAATTTCAAAGCTTCTTGTTGATAACCTTTCAAATGAGGGAAATTGCAATGAACAGTGTCTCTAATTTTCCTAACAATGATTTCAGAGTCTGAAAAATTTCAATTTTGTTACATTCATATCAATTTATTTCCTAAGACCTTGAATTAAAGCTTCATATTCAACAATGTTATTTGTACATTCGAACTCTAATCTACAAGAAATGAAACTATGTTTTCCCTCGGGGTTAATAATCACACATCTAGACCCTGATCCTTCTTGTGATTTGGACCCATCAAAATAAAGTGTCCAAATATCACTATGTTAATTTTCTTTTTAATATCCTCATTATTATTTACAGTATTTACATTTAGAAAATCAAAATGTGGTTCTTCAAAAACATTATCTTGAAGTTGATTTTCAGGAATAGGAGAAATTTCAGCCACAAAATTTCCAAAATAAGAATCAAAATTGTAATTAACAAGGATAGGGAAATAATAATTTGATGGTTCATTAGGAGTTTCAAGATCTCTGACGGTATTTTTCATAAAGTGTTTCTGTTCAATTATGATCTTATTTGATTGTCCATTCCAAGGCAACCAAAGATGTGACCAATCAGAGGCAAAATAAACTTGAAGCTTAGTATACTAGTTCCTGCTCAAGTGAAGACCATAAGTTTCACGAATATCCACCACCACAATGTCGATAATCTGATGGACTTTTGGATTTGAGGACACTCTAATCTAAACTTCTTTTAATTATTATATTACCTTAACTTATGGTCTATCTAGCTGAATGATATGGGTTGATGACTTTGAGGGGTTTGCATTCAGTTTCCTAGATACAAAATAAGGCATAACATTTGAAGAAGCACTTGAATCTACTAAACAATTATGTACATTTTTATTTAAAAATTCAAAAGTTAACAAAAAAGGTGGGGTTTATGACTTTAATTTCTTAGTAGTTAAGGAAACATTAACAATTGTGTTTTTAGAATTATTAGTTGTTTCCTTGACTACATTCCTTGAAGTGGTTGCAATAGGTGTACCATTTTATTTTAACGCATCCAACAATAACTTCCTTTGATTCGAGATGTTGCATAAATCTAAAATTGAAATGGTTTCCTTGATTTTTTTTAAATCTTCTAAAATGTTATATTCCATGGGAACTATGTCTTGATTATTGGTTGAAGGTTTGGTTGCACTTTTGGAATTTAAAGGCCTTGTTATTGTTGCTTGAGATTTCTTAATATTAGACTTCTGAAGAGTAGAAGAATATTGTTGAAGAATAGGTCCTTTACTTCTAAGATTATAATCACTTGAAGCACATTTTTCTGCTTATGTTTCTTCATCATGAACTAGATTTAACTTTGGAAAAATATCGCAAAGGACCATAGTTGTTTCTTCAGGGGATTCTTCTTTCTCACCCTCAACTAATCCCTTTGTATTATCTATAGATTCTTTGGTCTATACATATTCATTAAGGAATCGATTTGCCACTAGACCCATCACATTAATCCATTGTGGGAATTATTTTTCTCAGTCATTAGCTTGATGATAATTACCAAAATTTTCCATAGCCAGACTTTCAAAATCTAAATTTAGTTTTGTTGAAGGAGTGGGTAATTCAGGTGGTTTAGGAGCCATTGGCATTCTAAAGAATGGTCTGTAAGTTATAGGTTTTGAAGTACCTTCCCTAGTATTCTTCTTGATGTCAATTATTTCATTAGTCAATCTTTTGATTAGTCATTGCAGGTTTTCAAGATCCATAGAAACAATTTATTTTCCTTCAGGAGTAGCCTTATTTTGTGTTTTTTTTTTTCGAGGAAAAAAAGCGTAAATTTTATTCATATTTTGATAAAAATTACATTCTGAAGAAAGCATTATAGCCATGAATTTTTTCCAAAACAAAGAGAGGGGGCCCCATCCAGAAGCACCCAGTTGCATAACCACAAAATTGTGCCTAATAAAATGTCCATATCTGGAATAGGAGGACAAATATGCAAAACATTACATAGTCCAGATAAAATATATACAAAAAGGGAGGAGTAACAAATATCCTCCATGTTGATGTAAAACTGTAGAATATATATCAGTTTTGTAAGAAACTACACGTCAAGACATCAAGAAACAAAATTGGTCATGAGAGTTAACCACTCATACAATCTATTTGGAAGGTCCACAAAGTTCCATACAAGAAAAAAGATCTGAATTCATTCTCTGTAGCATGCAATGAGTGAACAAGATAAAAAAAAATGAGAATTAATGGTTGTTAATGTTGTGAAATAGAGCCTCCCATGTCATTTTCTTCAATGAAGGGTCGATGGTAATAAGCAAAATTTGTTCAATATCTGGACTCTAAAATGTCTCACTGCCCATGAACCAAGAGAAGACCCTCCTTAGAGAGTTTGTTAGCATCTCCATTTCTTTCCCTGTAGACATGTCGAATGGAGAAATTTTTATAAGTATCCAATGTTATGAAGACTTCTACAAGAAGAGATCGGAGTCTAATGTTGTGGTATTTTTGAATTTTTCTTATCTAATTGATGATCACCATTGAGTCTCCAAAAAGTTGAACATTGTTAATCCCATTTTCCCTGACAAAGGTAAGTAACATTTTTAGGACCATGAACTCAACATATTGTTGGAACCTGGTCCTAACCCCATTTGAGATTAAAACAGTGAGACTTTGATAGGAAAAGCATTGTTCTGCAACCACAGTGAGAACCCTCATTTTGTGAAGCACCATCAAAGAATGCCCAAGGCCTTGCTCTGTCTACATGTTCTTCTATTATTTGTCTTGGTTGTGTGGCCTCTTTTTCTTGTGGGAAAAAAGAGAGAATTCCAAGGCTTTGTACAACTATTTGTTTAGGTAGGGATGCTTTATCCTTGAAAATATAAGAGTTTCGGGCCAACCAGATACCCCAGTTGATAAGAAGAGATAAATATTTTATTTTAATATTTATGCGCTCCTGTAGTGAAGACTTCCATGCCTCTTCAATGGATGTATATTTCCACTTACATTCTTGTCTGAGAGCCCTTGAGGATTCTTCCAAGTTTTTATGGGTAAAAGTACAATCAAGGAACATGTGTAGGCTAGTTTCCTCCTCACCTTTACATAAGGAACACCATCCAGGGACTTTCAGGCCTCTTCGCTTTAGCCTATCCCAATTTGGGACCTTTGCATTGATCAAATACCACTGGAAGAGGCATGCCTTAAGTGGGAATTTTAATCTTCGGATCCATTTCCACCACCAAGCCGTATTAGGATGTAAGAGATCTAAATGAATTTGTGTGTATCCTACTTTTGGGGTGTATAGTCCAAAGGGACTATGTTTCCAAACTAACTCATCTTCTTTATCAGTAATCCAGATGTGGCCTAGTTTTAGTGCTCTAGTATAGGAATTCCAAGCCTCCACAAATTCCTTGTCCAACCCCAACTGCAGACCCCCTGCCATTCTTACCCCCATATTGTGGTTCTATTCCTATCAACAACTTGATCCAAGTGAACAAGTCCCCTGTCTTGGAGAGCTTCAACAATAGGTTGTGGGAGTAGATGATCCATGCTGCTACATGGCCATGGGTCCTGTCCAATTATGACATTTGTGCCTCCTCCCACTCTCCAAGCTAGTCCTTTATTTATGACATGAAAATATTTTAATAAGGCTTTCCAAATAATTGAGCAATTTTGGGTCTCCTTATTCGGCCTTCTGATCCAATCCAACACGAAATCTAGGATGATATATTTTTGGAGAACCACTTATGTCCAAAGAATTTAAGTGGTAATCAATCTCCACCCTACCTTGGGTGCAAGTGCTTTTGAAAAAATGTGTATGTTTTTTAAACCCCACCCCCCTAGTATATCTGGGGTTGCTATGTTTTCCCATTGTATCCAGGGCATCACAAAAAAAATTCCTTTTGACCACCCCAAAGGAATCTAAAACAAAGTCTCCTGATTTTTTACAGAATTCCTTTAGGGACCCAGGCAAGTGAGATGCAATAGATCGATATGGATTCCAAAATTGTCTTTACTAAGATCAATCTCCCAACTCTAGAGAGCCATCTAAAGCTCCAAGATTTCAATCTATTTTCTAGTTTGGTTAATATCCAGACCCAATTAGCTTTCTTGTAATTGTTAGGTTATAGATGGAACCCAAGATATTTTATCCCTTCAAAAGGATTTATATCAAAAGGATAAATATCCTTGTATACTTCTACCTCCTAATCCTCCATAAGGTAAAAACATATGGTGGATTTTTTACCATTGATCTGCATACTTGTGGCTCGACTAAAGAGGTCTAGAATACTCTTTAAAGTCTCCACATGTCTCCTTTTGCCACTGCATAAAATTAGCACATCATCCACAAATAGTAGATGAGTGAGTCTAAGGGTTTGCAATCAAAAGACCCCTTGAAAATCCCCTTTGTATTTTGCTTCTAGTAAAGGCTGACTAAGCCCTTCTTCTATCATCAGAAAAAGTAAGGGGGACAACAGACAACCTTCCCTAAGTCCTCTCTTTGCTTTGAAAAAGGGTGAATCTGCACCATTTATGACTACTGCAAAGGACACTAACATGATACAACTCATAATCTAATTTATAAAGGGGAGAGTGAAGCCTAAATGAGTTAACAACATCCTCAAAAAAATCCAATTGAATCTGTCATAGGCTTTTGAGAGATCTATTTTGAGGACTTCCCCTTTGGTTTTTTGGTTCTTCGTGGTGTGTAATTCCTCCTAGGAAACACCAATTACCTCATGAATCTGCCTTCCTGCTAGAAAGCCGAATTGTTCTTGTGAAATGGATTTTGAGAGGACCACTTTGAGCCTGCAGTTGATGATTTTTGCTATCACCTTATAGACACAGTTGCATAGTGATATCGGTATGAAGTATTCCATTGAAATGGGATCATCCTTATTTGGGATGAGTGAAACGAAGGTAGCATTGAAAGGGAGATGTATATACCCATGTGTCCTTAACTTTTCTATGAATTTGAGTAGATCCTTTCATACTAAGTAAAAAAATGTCGCAAAAAAATCCATGGACCACCCATCCGGTCCTGGGATTTTGTGTTTTTGAAAATTTAGCACCACTTCTTTGAGTTCTTCTTCAAAGACTTTCTCCATTAAATTCCTATTGTATTCATCTTCCACAAAGCTAGGATAGTTAAGGGCAATTTTAATGATTTCATCTAGGGTTGCTCGTATTTCAACAAAGAAATGAGTTTGAAAATGTTGGGATCCAAGCTATGTCAGGTCCTTGAAAGAAGTGAGTTGTTGCCTAGCAGGATCCTTTAGTCCCCAAATTTTGTTTGCCATTTTTTTGCCTTTTGCATAATCTTGGAAGAATTTTTTATTCTCGTCCCCATAATGAATCCAAAGGGCCATAATTTATAGTCTCCACTCCTCTTACCTTGATTGAAGGAGTTGTCTTCTCTTTTTTTGTAACCTCAATAGAGCCTCTTTATCTTCTGGAGATGAGAAACCTCCTTTTTCGGTATCATAGATTGATTGTAGTTCAACCTTTGTGCTGATGAGTTCCTATTCCATCACCTGTTTTTTCTTTCTTTCCCATTTGATTGTGGCATGTTTGAAGGTTTTTAGATTGTTTGCAAATTGGGCAAATGCCCTCTTATCTTGGTTTAGAGGGAACCATAATTATTTTACTAGATTGATAAAGTATTCCTCCTTTAGTCAAGTCAAATAAAATTTAAAAGGGCTTTCTGGTTTTCTTATGTTTCTTGTAACCTATAGAAAAATGGGATAGTGATCCAATTCTCCTCCAGTGCCCATCCATTGTTTGAGGAGAATAGGTTCATCCACCATGTGGGTGGATATTAAGAAATGATCTATCCTTTTAGCAATATGCTCGTCCCCCATCCTCTTATTTATCCATGTTGCATGCAATTTAACATGGGAAATGTCTATAAGGTCGGATGATTCCACTTTTCATCTAAAAAAATATGTTTTGGTGTCCTCTTGGGCTCTATGTCTGCCTGATTCTGCAGGACCCAAAGAAAAATTTAAATCCTTTTTATAATCCTAATTTGCACCCAGCCTGCATACCTAGACTCAGGCCCTACTATTTGCCAATTTCTTGAGCCAAGCTCTTCTAAAAATCCCTATTTTTTAAGACACATGCACCCTGGCCTTCTAGAGCCTGTGTATTCACACATCAATACGCATGCATGCCTTCTACAACCCGCGTATACTGACAAAGGCACGAAAAATGGAAAGTTGTAGATGGGAAACAGAGTTTCGGGAAATTTCTAAAACCGTTTGACTGCCTATGGCCAGCCATTCAACCGGATAAATACCTATAAAAGAAGGGGTAGGGGTCCCATTTGAAGGGAGAAGAAGAAGAGTATAGAAACTCTGCCCAAATTTATCCCCCCTTTGCCCCAATTTCCTGCAATTGTATTGTGAGGTTGAGTAGTCGGTCCATTGTGAAGAGGAGTCCAGGACCAGGTTCGAGGAGCAATGTCGGCCACATATTGTAAGTTTACTCTTGTGAAGATTAATACAAAGAGGAATAATTTTTTCGTCCCACCATATCATGTGTTCAAATTGTGTATTTATTTTATGATATTGTCACATCTAACCAAACAATTAGTATATGAAATGCATTTTTCCAGCTCTCTGTTTTTCTCCACCATATGAAATGCATTAGTATATGTTGATGTTCAGTTGAGTTGACTCCACCAGCCTGTAGAGGGTGGATTTCTTTGAGGGGTTCGCCAAACCTGTACAATTGAAGGAGATAAATTTAATTTTGATCCCCCTCTTGGGGTTGGAATTTCTCTAAGGGCCCATGTGATGGAAATTTGATGTTCCACTACCATGTCAGTGGTTACCCGAGACTAAGCTTTTGCTAGAAAAGATTGTCTTCCTCTCCATTTACTTAAAATTGTGAGCATAGGGTTTAAACCCAGGGCATCCAATTTATCGAATATTGAACCTGATCTCAAATTAGTGGAAGTGTCCCCATCCTGGTGCCTCTAATCCTCCCTAAAAACTTGGAAAGATGCAACATGATAAACCAAATACAATATACCATGCTTTAAGGGGCTAGTACAAGAGACCTCCCTCTGGGACTGGTATCCTATTTTCCTAAATTTATCACCTAGGGAGGAGGTCCTTCTGTGACACATTGACAAAGAAAACTCCAAGGCTCGATGACCATGTTTGTGGCATCGATGGCACTTGAAGGGTATGCCTTCATAATCAAGCTTTTGCAAAATGACCTTGTTTCCCAAGGACAGTTCTAGGTCTTCATAGAGCCCTTTTCTAAGATTAAGAGAGACCAAGATCCTTTCCATCGACATCCTCCTAATGGAGATAAAAGACATGTCAATTTCCAAATAGGTGCCAAGGGTATTCTCAATGTTTTTGAAACATTTCACCGTCCAACACTTTGGTGGAAATCTTGATAGCCTAACCCAGATCAAAATTTCATTGATGCACTCATGGATTGCGTCGAAGAAAGGTGACCATTTCTTCATAAGAAGAGGTGTTGAGTATATACGCCAAGGAGTTATCATAACCTTTTCCATGTCCCCAACATTCTGAAACTTGAACATGAACCAACCCTTGACAAGAATGTGAACCAATAGTAACTGGTTTAGAGTGTCCGCCCAATTATTTTGGACCCATTCCCTGAGTTGAGTGGTGCTTGAGTGCCTACCATTTTATTTTCTCACCACGAAACTTTAAGCCATATCTGAAACTTTGGGAAGCATGATGTCGTCACCCAGGGACAATTTATGCAAATGAGGAACAATTTTAACTCCAACGTGGAGATTTCTTTTTTAGCAGCTAGATTCTCCCCTAATACCTCCATATGCTTATTCCTGAAGGAAACCTCCTTTATCCTTGTTGGAGTTGAATAAACCCCAAACAAACCCCCCTCGAACCTCTCCTGGAATGGATGGGAGGGATATTCAATAAAAAAAATTATGGATCCAAAGAAAAAGACTTACTGACTTCTGGGGGGTTGGAAAAATCTGTTGAGGGGAGAAATAAGCTAGATGAAAAAGGGTGTGATCAAGGATAGGGTCAACATAATCAAAATCCTTTATTTCATGTTGATCAAGGGCTTGCTACAAGTCTGAAAGGGGTTGTTTGGAAAAATACCATCAAAAGGGGTCGTGTGCAAGGATCCTGAATTCATCCACCATGCACCAGAATTGGAAGCTATACCTCTTGAGGATGTGCTTTTCTAGGATGAGTAGGGTGGTAAGGATCGCGGGGTGGTTACATTGGACTCTAGGCCTATAGACAGACCACCAACTGATGGGGGTTGTTGGGGAAGAGCGGCCCCACAAACTAAATCCTGAGATTGTAGCTTGGTAGAAAAAAAGGGCACAACACTTAGATATTCGACAATAGGAGACAAGGGATCAACCACAAGAGAGAAAAAGTGATCAACCGACAAGTTCTAGATCAACTCTCATTCTGATGGATCTCCTTCATAGTATACAAGGTCTGTGTAACCGTCATAACCCTCCCCCATGGAATTCATTGCTCTGATAATAACTTCGCTCCTAACTCCAACCTCCTCACACACCAAAGTAATTGCTTGTATACTGCAACCACGGGTAGGGAAAACTGTAGGAGAAAGAGATCCTGACACCCAATGTGGCTAGGGTTTCCTCAGAGAAAGATCCCCTCCTCTTATTTATTTTCAATTATAATAATATCTCCATATTTTGTGGTTTTGTTGGTATGATACCTTTCTTTATTTGTGAACTATCATTTTTATTAGATTTTTCTTTTCATTCTAGCATTTCAAACTCAACCTTTTTAGCTTCTTCAAAGTTTTCTTATAAATTATTTTGTCTGCTATCTTAACGAACATAGATATGGGTGTTTTTTGGCCCTTGGTTATAGAATAAAGCAAAGATTATGGAATAAAAGGTGAAATGCGAACTGTGTGGAAGGAACGTTGACTAAGATCAGGTCGAAGTGGTTAAAGAAGAATAAAATAAGGAGAGAAGTAAGGGAATATGATTCATTGGATGAGAAGATCGAGGAGAACAGATCAACAAGCAAGATGGATCGTGGACAACTCAGCAACCAGAAAAAGATAACAATGGATGCTTTGGAGCACCTCGCGGGAAAGATTGAAAGACAGGCTGGCGAAGCCCAAAAAATGTGGGTCGAGTTGACCTGGGGTTTTAGACACCTAGGGTTTTGGTATTTACACTACTACATATTGAAAAATTTGCGACGACCACTTGCGACGAAAGAGTACTTTCATCGCAACATGCAAGAGAATTTTATTTTTTTTTCTAAATATAACCCGTGTTCATCACAATTTCGACGCCTACAGTTTGAATGAACTGTAATGGTCAATGTTTGTCTCATAAGCAACGACCTTAGATTGGCCGTCACATAAGTGACGATAGTTGACCATAATAATTTAGTCAAACTTTACTGTTGAAAATGACCTAAAATAAATAGTTGTAAAATATATATATATTTTTAGGTCACTATCATCGCAATTGCGACGATGGTGACCTAAAATTGGCCTATAAATATTTGACAATTTGAAGATGTTGCAACAATCTTGCTATAACAACGACGGTTCCGAAAGGTATTTTTGTGCGGAAAAATGTCGCAGAATGTTGTTAGAGGTGGGGAAAAAAGTAAAGCGGGTTAAAAGGGTGATGGTAGATCTTATTTCCCTTGTAAAAAATGTTGCCTCAGACGTCCCATAAGAATTTTAATAGAAACAACTACAAAAAATTGTAGGAAATATGGTCACATTGATGGCAGATCAAATGAATATTGTACCATGGTAATTAGCTATATATTTATTATCTTTTTTTATTTTGTCAATTTTATATAAAATCATATATATGTATATATATTGTTTGAATGTATGTTATAGTATATACTAATTTTGCATGATTGTTTGTAATTATAAAGTTAGAGTTGCCCTCTAACTTTCTGCAGAATATTGCACCAAGTATTAGTAGAAATGATGTTGTACAAGCTGAGGAACATCATCGTGACCAAGCAAATGAGGATCTCATGGAAGAAGATGATGGGACAAATCAAATGATCCAAGATTTATTTTCGCAGTCGGATGAGGATGGGGAAAATGTTGGTATTTATGATGAACCTCTATTAGAAAAGGCAAATAAACGACTTTATGAAGGATCAAGAGCAAATCTTCTCTCCGCTACTTTGTTGCTGGTGAACTTAAAGGTTATGAATAATTTGTCGAACACTTGTATGACACAGATACTAAGGTATGTAATATGTTTCATCTCATATTGTACATAAATGTTGATTTTTTTATATTTGTTAATTAATGTGTAAAATAAGAATGCATTTTTTACGATTAATATTATTACATTAACTAGTTGTTTGTTATGTTGTAGATTGTTAGGTGAATTTTTGTTACCATCGTCAAATATTTTACCTCGCACATATCGAGGTTTGAATGCCATTATGAAACACATTGGAATGTATTATCAAACTATATATGCATGTCCTAATGACCATATTATATATTATGGACAACATGCTTCAAAAATCGAATGTTTGCAATGTCTTATCAATAGATATCGAACCGATCAAGTAACAAAAAGGGTGCCTCGAAAGGTTCTTCGTCGTATTCCCATAATTCCACGTTTGCAGTGATTGTTCAGGTGTGAAAGCATAGCACAATTTATGGATTACCATGCACGTAACAGAAGTGAAGATGGTGTTCTTAGAATGTATGTCGATGGTTCTGCATTTAGGGAAATTGAGGAAAAATGGGCAGATTTCAAAGATGAACCTCGTAATGTTAGGCTTTCATTGGCAGCTAACGGTGTTAATCCATTCAAAGAGCTTAGGTCTATTTACTCAGTGTGTGGCCTATTTTTGTTATCAACAATAACATTCCTCCTTGGATGTCAATAAAGAGGGAGCACATAATGTTGACAATGATTGTTCCAGGTATTTGTTTACATTAATTTTTGGAATTTGACATTTTCATTTGTTTCAATTTTTG
>SNQJ01S0124153.1:0-16079 GCA_010110895.2 Picea sitchensis | reverse complement strand
CACTAGAGGGATTTGTTCATTCATATTTGGAGCTACTATGTATCTCGCAAAAGTACCCTTCTTCATCTTCTTCTTCTTCGGTACATGGATGTATACGGTCGTGTATACAACTTCTTATCTGGATAGTTTTCTCCATGTCTCAAACTAGAAACCATCTAATATGTTGTCTCCTACAACCGTCACTATAGCTTCCCTCAGATTTATCACCCGTGACCTAGACGAAACAAGGAAAACCAAGGGGAAAATAGTAGACAGGAATAATTTTCTTATAATAATAAAAACAAGAACGAGAACAATAATCACATAAGCTCCTTCTTAGAGCTATTGCTTGTGACCTACCTGGAACAAGAACCAAAATAAAAATACAATAATAATAATTAGGAACAACACTCTTCTAGTGTTGTGATCAATCATTCCTCCATGTTAAACTACCCAGAACAAGAACAACAAAAACAAAAAGTATAATAGCATTTTCATAAGAACATATCTATGTCAACAAGACTAAAAAAAAACAATCTCATGGTAATCATCATATTATTACCAAGGTGACCTGCCTGGAATCAAGACAAGAAGTATCTCCTAGAGAAGATGTTAGTTCATATTGCAAGCATTTATATCAATAGTACTCACATGCTTCCAAGTATTCATTATATTTAGCAGTAATAGAACCTTTCAAGGATTGTTGTCACAACTACTAATGTAGCAAATATCAAATTTGATATGTGCAAATTGGAAACTTATTAATTTAATCAAACTTGGAACCTGGAGTCTTATATTCAAGAACGAATGTTGTTGATTTTCTTCTGAGTCTCCTTCACTCAATATGACAAGTATTCTCTTCAACCTGTCCCATGTACTTAAGACAGTCTTCTTTCTGGAGTGTGTTGTTCCTCTTAATGTGTTGTATCTGAGATGCCTCTAGATCTACAATTGTTTCTTGGACTACAGATCCCTTCTCCTGCAATCACAATCAAAATAGTGATATAGTTTAAACATATATAAGTACATACCTCCAGCAGTAGCGACAGGTAGCGGCAGACAGTGGCACCATCTGGCAGCAGCGGTAAGCAATGACAAACCCTAAAACTTCAAAGTGCTCCAACTTGCAATCTAAAGGTAACTCGAGATTCTCTAGGGTAAGGCGCACTAGAAAAACCAAATATTAGGCCCAACGTTTCACAGAAACTTTACTGCAATTGGTGCTGCAACTGGTGTTGAAACTGGCACTACAATTGGTGTTGCAACTGGCATTGCAACTGGTGTTGCAACTAGCACTACAACTAGTATTGCAATTGGCACTACAACTAGTAGTGAAACTGGTGTTGCAACTGGCACGAAGGAACTAGAACTACAAATCTGGGGTTTTAATGAGGAAACCCTAATATATCAACTTTAGAAATTTGTATATCTGATTGAGGAAGAGATGCACCCTACTTAGGCAACCTTCTTAGTGTGTTCGGTAAGTTCTCAATGAGCTTGGCAATGGGGGAAACTGAGGATATTCCTTCCGGCGGTTAGACTGTTACCAAGGAAACTAGCTCTGAAACCATGTTGAAATTTTGGTATGCTCATTTAACCATAGACAATGTCACATCATTGTCGCCCAACCATAGGCATTCATATATGCCACCCTCAAGCACACTAACCTTTACTTAGAATAATTCTCGCAAGCCTACTCTAGAACCAACAAATAAACCCTAGTTGCTAACTGTAGCAACAACTCAAGACAAGTAGAGCACTCCTTCTCCAAGGGTAGTGTACAAGAAAGAGAGTCTCCATATCCATAGAACAAGTACCATACACAATTACAGCAATTGTAGCTATACTACTCTCTCTCTCTCTCAAACTTGCACCATACTTAGCAAGAATATCACCAAGAAAATCACCAAGAGAGAGACCAATACCAAGAGATGACCATGCGCCCGTATTCCTCCTTAAAACTGCAGTTGCAGCTGCAACTACATCTCTCCACAAGACTTTCACACTAACTGGGTGTAAAGATGAGCTAAAAAGTCCTCTATTTATATTAATCTGTCTAGTGACTTTTCTGGTGGGGCCAACCTAACTTTCTGGTAATTATATTTTTTGTTTATCTTTTTCCTATGGAGCTTAATTGTATTTATGGAAGATAATATTCTAATATTATTTATTCTTCTAGGTCGACTTGTCTTCTAGGGTTTCCACGCATCTGTTTATTGGTTCACTTGCTTCTAGATTATTCGATTCTAAGTCATAGGTTACATGTGGAGGTTAATACCTCCCGCGGCTACCAAAACATCAACACTTTGGACCAACACACCCAACCTTGGTGCACTCCTCATGTCAGTGTGCCCCAATCTCTTGGTCACTTCATACTTTTGCAAGCCCCTTGGCACATTCACATGCCCAAGGCATCCACTTTCCCAACTTTGGTGCCGGAGCAACCTCAAGTTTCGTCTCCTTGAGGACTTGGGCGAAGGTCTCTACACTCATCTAGCCGAAGACCTTCTACCATGTACATTAAAAATCTAATCCATGAAGATTTTTGAAACTATGGAAGGCATAAATAGGTGTGGTAAGGCACACAAGTGAGCATATTTGGAAAGATGGTCAACTACCACCATGATGACCGACTTGTTATTAGCTTTAAGGAGGCCCACTATGAAATCCATGGAAATTTCAGTCCGGATAGTGGAAGGTATATCACTACTACAATTGTATTCAAAAAATGGTTGTAGTATGATGTTGTATTGACATTTACATGTCAAAATTATATCTTTCGAGAAAATCATCCTACTTTGATTTTCCCTAAATTTCAGATGTCATTTTGTAAACTTCGTTATAATGATGTCTCAAATAGAGAACATCGATTTATTCAAATATATGGATGTTTATTCGTCGATAGTGGTATTCCTAGTATATCCTCCCTAAACATTGATTCAATGATGTCTTGAAAGGTCATTAAACTAACGTTAAAAACCAATAAAGGCCATTAAATGTCTCCCCTTATTTAATGGATAGAAAATTATTCCAACACCTAAAATGCCAATAAATCAATGCCTTTGCAGCCAAAACAACATCCCTAACGTCGACATATCAATGTTATGGGGCACATTTTTCTAAGAAACCCCTATCTCACATTTCTACAAATCTTCCTTGTGAAAATCACTACAAGCAATGTGAAGTAGTGTTTCCAATGGTCCTTAATTCTAGCCTAGAAATAGTGATTATTCATTGTTGTATTAGCTCAACAATGTTTACAATTCATCAACATTATCGAGCTAATATAGCCATGAATAATCACCATTTTTGGGTTGGAACCCAATACCACTAGTAACACTATTCTAGAGCATCAATATGGGAATACAAAAAGGGTAGCATGCCTAAATGTGAGATGGATATTGCATAGAAAAATGCATATGGAAAGAGATATACAATTGCCTTGGGTGCTTGTGAAGGAATGTATCTTCATCACATTTGTTATATATTTTATTTCTCACAAAAATTGAATGGAAAATGAATTTCAATCACTTATATAGTCATTTTCAATCATTTTATTATAGGCAACGATGAGTGCATAATACATGAGACAATAAATCTTAGCATAAGCATCGATCCATTCATCTTATCTAAAAAAAAAATAGTACAATCATAAAGACAATTTTCTATTAAAGGTTAAGCGAGTAAAAATGTCGGTTAAGGCCCCTAAGGCCCTAATACTCATTTATTATTAGTTTATTAGTTATGGTTCAGTCGTCTTAATGGTAGGTCTATCTCCTATTTAAAATAAAGAAGATTCATTTGTATAGGCATCTTATCTTGTGCATTGGATATATTTTAAAAGAAGGTATCCCCCTCGAAGTGGATTACTATTATTCAAATATTTATCAATATTAAGGTGTGGAGTTACTTATTCCTTCTATCTTATGCTATTTTTGAAGTTTGTCTTATAACCTTTGGTTTCAGAACATGTGATCCTAGGGTTTTTCTCCTTCAAACTAGTCATCCTAGATTTTTCGCTATAACTTTGTTTTAGAAATGTTTCATACCATGAAATGTTTAGCAACCTAAGGATACATAGCTAAGTACTTGTGGTAAAAAATTCAGGTTTGGATCATTTTACTTTCTGAGATATAGCCTGTGGAATTTATGGCTTTTTACTATTCCTAAAATTAGTCTCGAACGAGTCATCTTGGAATTTTTGCTATAATTGTTTTTTGTAAAGTTTCCGAGTGTGCAATTTTTAGGAGTTTTAGGAGAAATATCAAAGTATATTTGATATAAATTTTGGTTTCTAAGATGTTATAATTTCTGAAATACAGGTTGTGGAAATTAGGTTTATTTGTCTAGTTCTAAAACTAATCTCAAACATGTGTTCTTGGTATAAGTGTCATATCTGAAGCTTGGAAAGTCCAACTTGGGTGAAACTAATTTATTTGGAAATAATACAGACCATAGTATTTTAGGTAAAAATTTCAGAATTAGATCTGAAATATTGGATGCCTGGCATTTTGTACAAATTCGTAATTTGGAAAGGGCCAAGAATCTGCGAGTTTTGGGAGAGTTACCATTAATTTCACTTGGCACGTCAAATTTTGGTCAGACCTATGGAATTGCATAGAAGACATATAAGAGTACTATGAACCAAAATTTTAGATTCATAAGGTCTAAATTTTCAAATATACATGAGGACAAAGGTCAGCCAGAAAGATAGTCTCAAAATTAGGGTTTTAAAGGTACGCAACTTACAACTAGCATAGCTTTTGATTGGAAGATCAGATTTTGTTGATTCAAAATTTGTGATAAAGAGAAAAAAATAGGAGTATTATTGTTGTTATCCCACATGGCTAAGGGTGTTTCAAAATTTATGTCACCAATTAAACCTCTAGAAATATCATCCATGACTCATGAAGAAAATGAAGAGATACATAATATGTTATCCAAATTGGAGGACCAACTTAATCAATTGAGTGGCGGGTCAATAACACGTAATTATGTGGTAAACACACAAAGAAAAATACAACATATGTAAAATAATGTGAATGAAAATAAGGAACAGACGGAAAATAAAATGGATGAAAAGATGGGACAACTGGAAAATAATATGGATGAAAATATGTAACACATGGAAAAGAATATGGAACATACGGAAAACAAGATGGATGAAAATAGGGAATATATAGAGAGTAAGATGGATGAAAATATGGCACAAATGGAATAGAATTTGGTGTCCAATATCATACAAACCCTATATGACAGGCTTCATAAAAGTGACATTGTGACCAAAGAGATTTATGAAAATAAAGGTAGTATTCATGCTAAACAACCTTCCAGTAATGAGCATTTTTCAAGTGGATTTAACTCTAATAGTGGAGTTAATTATGGATGGGTTCCTAAGGGTTTCAAATTTCCAAAGGTTGAATAAAATAAGTTTTATGAAATAGAATTCTTTACATAGGTGAGCCAAATAGAGCAATAATTTGAATTGCATAATATTATGGATGATAAGCAAAGGATTTCCTTAGCAACCTTGTACTTTGAGAAAAAACCCTATCAATGGTATCAATGGGTAGTTAAAGGAAGTCTCGTTCTTATCATTATACTTGGAGTTTATTTACAAGAGACTTAGAATCACAATATGGAAAAGTTTGGAAACAATATTACTTTAGTCAACTGATAAGAACCATGCACTTAGGTGATATTGAAGATTATAATTCAGAATTTTAGGTGTTGTCCACAAGGGTGGATAACATAATGATGAACATCTATTGGAAGCTTACATGGGTGGATTAAAATAAGACATTAAACATAATATTTTCTTAAAACATCCTAAAACTATTATGGAGGTTGTTAACACATAGGATGTATTGACTCCATGCCCAATGGAATGAATTTGCATATTGTTTGCTACCCTCTTTATTTCTCTTCCTTGTTGATCCACCCTTTTAAAATTGACTTAGTTTTTCAGGTTCGAATGGTTGATGTAAAAGACCTTTTTAGTGATTTTAATGAAACAGAGCCTACTCTGGTTTTGATGTATCAGATCTGATGAAATATTGTTTAATGGAAGTTAGCTTTCTTTTTTTCCATCTTAATCTCTCTCACTCTGAAATTTTACCGTCATTGAAGGATTCAGATGATGTTTTGTATCTATGTGACAATGGATGTTTGATTGTTATATTGTTATATCTTTCTCAGACTTTTGTTTTCTTGGATTTAAGAAGTTCTTGTATCTGAAGCATTTATCTTCTTTGTCTACTGGCATAGCCTGAAGCTAGTGGTAGATTCACTTCATTTTCTTATTAAATCTTCCTACTATCCACACTAATCTCTAAAACCCTGAACTAAGCTAAACAAGACCTCTTTTGTTGATGCCCTTTATCCAGAATTTCCTGTGTTTTGACATTGTTGAACTGAGTTTTATCCATTTACCACTATCATAAATTTACCATTACAAACCTATTTGATGGGTATTGGGCTTATCCTCTAGCATTTTGAGGGTGACTCTTGGTGCTAACAGAGGCTATGAAATTTTCTCTTCATATTAAAGCCAAGAATAGGACTACACATAAGTCTACCATTGGAACATATGTAGGAAGCAGAGACTGATTTGGGGCTTGTAGGGAAAACCTACCTCAACCTACTCGAATATCACATAAGGAAATGAGGAAAGAAGAGAAAAATGGCAATGCTTTGGTTTTAATAGAAATATCACAAAAGGAAATGGAGGAAAGAAGAGAAAAAGGACTATGCTTTGGTTGTAATAGAAAATGATCAAAAGGGCATAAATGTCAAGAAACAAAATTGATCAACCTGGAGAATAATGATGAAGAGGAAAGAGAGGAATTTACACAAATGGATGAGGAAGAACTTGTGAAATTAAAACAGAAAGAAAAATATGTAGAAATTTTGTACAACATTGACAGGTGTGAAATATGTGTTCATGCATTGGTAGGTTTGTCAGCACCTCGAAATCAGCACCTCAAACCCTTAAGATTGCATCATACATTAATAAGAAAAATTTCATAGTGATTATTGACTCGGTTAGTACCCGTAAGGTCATTAATAAAATATTAGTAGAGTGCCTCGATTGTTTTGTGTATCCAATGAAAAATTTTCAAGTTTTGGTTGCTAATGGGGGGGAGTATTGATTGTGTATGAAAATGCCACAACATTAAACTTAGTATGGGGGAATATAACTTAGAAAGCTCAATGTACTCCCTTCTCATTGGAGGAATAGATGTTGTTTTGGGGATCAAATGGTTGAGAACATTAGGTACAATTTATACAAACTACAAGGATTTATTCATTATATTTGAATTCGAAAGAATTCAATGTGAACTCAAAGGGTTAAAATATGCACCTAAGAATTCGAAAGAATTCAATATGAACTCAAAGGGTTAAAATCTGCACCTTCTTAGGTCTTCAACTCTCATAGAATGGAAAAGCTCCTAAAAAAAGGTATTATGGGATTTTTGGTTAGAATTTATTCTATGGAAATAAAGCATGTAGATAAAAATATTCCAAAAGAATTAAAATGCACCTTGGAAAAGCACCATAAGGTCTTCCAAGATATTCCTAAAGGGTTACCTCCATCTTGATATCATGAACATCAAATTGAACTAATACCTAGAAGTACTCCTCCTAATAAAAGGCCTTATAGATATATTCATTAGAAAAATGGGGAGAATAAAAACATGGTACAAGACACGTTGGATTCGGGTATTATTCAACCAAGTAGAAGTTCATTTTAAGCTCACGTAATGATGGTGAGAATAAAAGATAATGCTTGGAGGATGTGTTTTGATTATATAGATCTAAAAAAATCACCATCAAGGATAAATTCCCTATTCCAAATATTGATGTGTTATTATATTAACTTCGTGGAGTGGCTTATTTTACAAATTTAGATATTAATTAATCGGGATACCACCAAATCAGGGTAAGAAAAGAAAACATTATGAAAACAACTTTTAGAACACATTAAAGGCACTATGATTTCTTGGTCATGCCTTTTGGGTTGACTAATGCTCCTCCTACTTTTCAAATCCTTATGAACAAAAATTTTCGACCCCAACTTAGAAATTTAGTGTTGGTTTTCTTTGATGATATACTTATGTATATCGAATCAAGGGAATACCACATTAAACATGTGGATAAAGTCCTACATGTTCTCAAGAACAATCAATTGTATGTAAAAAGATACAAATGTGATTTTGGGAAACAAGAAGTAAAGTATTTGGGTCATATTGTTTTAAGGGAAGGGGTTAAGGTGGAGCCTCAAAAGATCCAAGCTATTACAAAATGGTTTCTTTCTAAGAAAATCAAAAGTCTTAGAGGTTTTTTTTGTCTTACGGGATATTATCGAAAATTTGTTAATAATTATGCATGCATTCCAGTCCCACAAACGTCTCTCTTGAAGAAAAAATCATTTGTATGGATTGAAGAGGTTCCTTGGAATCATCACTCTTAAAGTATGCCATGTATTCTACAGCCAATATTGGAAACACTTGATTTTGGTAAAACACTCTTCATCTTGATGATGGACCACATTGCTTGGTCTGAAACGTCAAATTGTAAAAAAGTATTCGATGGATCTGGAAGAACCATCTCAATAAAACATTCATAGTTGAATGTGATGCATCAAGACAAGGAATTGGAGTAATATTGATGCAAGAAGGGAGACCATAATATTTTGAAAGTAAACAATTCAAGGGAAAAGACTTTGTGAAATCTACATATGAAAAGGAAATGGCAGCAATTTTACATGCAATAATAAAATGGAGACAATATCAAATTGGGAGGAATTTTAAAGTCAAGACAAACAATGATAGTCTAAAGTAGTTTTGGAGAAAATATTGTCATAGGAAGAGAAAACAAAATGGGTAGAAAAAATGTAAGGGTTTGATTTTGAAATAATCTACAAAAAGGGGGAGGACAATGTGGTAGCAAATGCCCTTTCCATAATAGAAGAAGCCTCAGGTTTATATTCCATTTAACATCTTCCATTCCTACATGGAGACAAAAACTATATATCCAAATAGATAGAGAAGCCTCAATAATTGACAACATTCATCCACAAAGAAAAAACCCTTTACACAATAAATGCTCCAAGAAAGATATGTTAATTAAGATCCAAGGAATGAGAGCTCCAAAAATCCAACCATGAGAATAAATGAGGATAGGAACCTCTATTTATAGAGTGATTCCCACCTTCCTTTACAATAAAATATTATTATCTCATGAGATATCCTTATATTTTAGGCTATGAAAAGTAAAATTCCATTCTCCTACAACTAATTACTCTAAAACAATAATAAAATAAGGTGGCCAAGTTGCATGTATGATTATCAAGGTGAAAATGTCCCAAGAGAGAAGGACGTCTCCATGAGATATGGAAGAAAGTGTGTCTAAAATGCAAAGTTGGCCTCAAAAGGCCCTCAAAGTATGTATATTCTCACCCAAATCCTCATAATGTGCTAGTCATGACCTCCAAGTCTACTCGAAGGTCGATGTATGGGCCTCCATGGAAAATATGTCCTCAAAATCATGAAATAAAACCCTACAAA
Source organism: Picea sitchensis (assembly GCA_010110895.2). NCBI lineage: Eukaryota > Viridiplantae > Streptophyta > Pinopsida > Pinales > Pinaceae > Picea > Picea sitchensis. The sequence continues at coordinate 6,531 of SNQJ01S0124153.1, read as the reverse complement.
AGGGGAAACCTCCTCTAAATCAGCTCCAAAAAGCATGTGTTATTTCTCCAAGGGAATATCATGTCCATATCTCAGGCAAGGAACCTCCACAAATGATGGTAAGTGACCCTCCAAGTTAGAAATGGGTTATGAGACCCTCCATGGCTAGTATGACATCCACGTGTAGGGTTCGACCCTCATATCAAGTAAATAATAGCTCAAGAAGTGTTGAAATAAGAGGGTTCAAGTCAAGGATATTCAATGTGGCATGTTAATGGGAGACCCATGCATGTAGAAATAGCCCAAAAGTGTTTTTACCAATTCCTTGGGAACCATTAACTACCTTATGATGTGTGAATTTCCTTGGGGAATTTGAATTGCATTAGGAACTATGAAAGTACCCAAAAGTATGAATGAGGCTAATGCCATGTCCAAACACTAGGGAGCTCAAACAAGGATTATACATCGTTAAATACTACATCACATTATCAACAAATCTTCCATCAAATCCTCCATCGATGTCCATGAGAACAAGTAAGTACCCCAGTTATCAAAGCTAAACAAATACAAGGCTTAGTGAAGAAATTCACTAGGTTTACCCCCTAACAAAATGAGGGCTAACATGGGATCCTACTTGGGGACATTTGTTATTCTAGAGAGTACATGAGAACCTCAAAATATCATCATGTACACATGAGAATGACCTCATCATCACCAAACACAAAAGTCATAAAATATAATGCTCAAGAGAGCTTATTCATGCTATACTACTAACTCAAAAGAGCTTATTCTTCTCATTCCCTATTGTAGCACATACTAAATCCAGCTACTAGATGAAGTCAATGATCCAATCCATCCATATTAATATATCAGAAGTATAATGTCTCTTTCCTCTGTTCTTGATCATCGTGGTAAACAGTGACACATCAAAATTGAGGGGCTAGTATGTTAGATTTCGAACACACCTCAGGTCTGGTCTAGGTTCTCAACAGTACACACAGAAATCACATATTCTGAATTTTGAACATAAACACAATGATACGTCTAACAACTTACCACAACGGAAAATACAACACCAAAAATTATATCATACATAGTACTCATAAATTTGAGTCCAATTGCAAGAATTTTTTAGTAAATCATTACTCATAATTTGGGCTCCCGTACCAGGGAAAAGTGGCCCTTTCTTACACAAAATGAAACACCAAAACACAAGGGTACACTTACACACAAAGAATCCCTTGTACATTGATGTCCACTATAGAAACCCTCCTTGGTTTATATGCCCAAATTTTTCTCATTGTACTAAGGTTAAATTGTAGCCTTTACATAGGTCGAAACCCAAAGAGGCATCTCTCATATTATTGTTCAGTCCTCTACCTAAGCATGCCTTTATAATATCTCTCTATGTCCAAATAGGTTGATTGTACCAGCCGTCAAAACTACTCCAAAGTTGACTCTTCCATCCCTCAAAACTACCCAGAAAATCGCGGCTAGGATGATTGTAACAGTCCTCAAATCTGCCCCAAAAATCTATGACTAGGTTGATTGTACCAGCCCCCAAAACTATTGTAGGTCTAACTGTACCACTAAACCTACTGACTGAGTCTCATAAACTCTAGATGCTATGGCTCCTTAGGTTTCCTCAAACAAACACGGGTCTGAGGCAAGTTTCCCCTCCTCCCCAAGACTACAAAGTCGAGGCCTACTTGGCCTTGTCCTCTTTTAACAAATCGCAGGACTGAAGTGTACTCGGCCTTCTCCATGGTTGACTGAGGTTTTCACAACCTAAATCCGATAATGAATCTCACACTCTTCTTATCTTTCAACTTCACAATTGATCTCCCTTTATATTACTCAAAAGGGTATGGAAGAATCCCCTAAACCACTTAGATTCCCTTCACTCATACTCAACATTAAATTAGGTTTGTTTAATCATATCACAAACCCACAAATTCCATCAACAAGACTATGAATCCCATCAACAAGACCACAAAACCCCATACATCACACAAATTATTATTACAAGGAAAAATTGCAATGTGAGTGTCAAGAATGGCTCCCACATGCCCGACACCTAGGCTAATGTGGGAATACCTTATGTTGCTACAAAAAACATCACCACTCCCTCTTAGTGAGGGATTTATTCCATCCACCATCACCCGGAATCTCTGTCTCCCATACTGGAAGTGGCTCTACCTCCCACATTGGATCTACTACCACAGTTTCTCCCTCTGACACAGAAGAAAATCCCATTGTATGACTTGGACCCTTCTTGGAATATACCCTACTCCTAGAAGCCCCCCACTTCTAAGAATCCTCCATGGCCAACTCATCCCGTGACACCTTCTTAATAGTCTTGGAAGACTCCCTTCTCCCATATGAACTTGAATATTGGCCTCCTCTGGATGGTTGACTCTCCCTTTGAATATGTTGACTTCCTCTGAAGTATGAATCCCTCTGAATCTACAAAACCTTATTCTCAATGTGCTTCAGTATAGGATTGCATGTTAGCCTATATAAACCACTCTTCCTAACTTCTAGAACCACCCCTGGGTCTAATATAGGTCCACTAGGTTGGACATGTGCCTTTCCCTTCCAGAACACAACTTTGAACCCTGTATACTCAATTGATGAGACTGAGAGCATGTTGAACTTGAGTTTCGTTACCTAAAGCATATTTTGAACTTGCAACACCCCACCTAAATGCATTTTGAATGGTACAATCCTGACTGCTTTCACTGCATGTTGATTCTAATCACCAATCCTCACATACGGATCAAAATCCCATTTAGTCAATCTCTTGAATACTTCTTGTGTCCCTGTCATATGCATGGTAGCCCCATTGTCTAAGAACCAATCACCTTCATGAATGGTTCTCTATGAAAGGTGGGAGACAAGAAGAAAATCATCCTCAAACTTCTTATGCAACTATTCTTCCATGAACATGGTTGGAGCAACCATATTAGCTTGCTTCCTTTCTCGCCCTTCTTCTTATTCAGAAACTAGCTAGAATAATGACTGAATTCTTTGCATGCATAGAATCTCACCTTACTCAATTATTCCATCCCTTTGCTCTTGTTTATCTAAATAGAGAGAGAATTCTCCTCACTACTCTTTTGTTGAATATCTTCATCTCGAAGTTCTTCTTCAATGAAGTTATCCCACAACCTGTTCCAATTTGGGAGATTCTCACGTGACACAACTCCTTTGATGAACGACTTGCATTTATTTGAGAAGCCATTAAGTGTCATCCTCACCAACTCTATGTCTGCTATGTCATCCCCTATAGTTGCAAGCTCATCACAAAATTTTTGAATCTTGGTGAGATATGATGTCACATTTTTTGAACCAATCATCTCGATCTCCTTGAGCTTCTCTCTCAACACCATCTTTCGATTTTTGTTCTTGTTAAGAAATTATGTTTTTAGAGCCTCCCACATGTGCCACGCTATGGTATTTCTAGTTAGATGAGATATCAAATGATACTTCACCCCATCAAGAATGATAAACTTGGCCTTTGCATCTAACTTGTTATACTTGGTCAGTTCTACTCCATCCGTTGGCTTAGTAATCGTGGTGTCAACAAATTCCCACAGATCATTCACCAATAGCACTAACTTGATTTTACTTCCATGAGCTATAGTTGTATATCCCATTCAAACGATATTCAATTCTTAATCCAGAATCCATATTCATTATTGGACTTTTACCCAGAATTCCAAGATACTCAGCTGTCAAATCTGCTACAACTCCTTTTTCAAGGTTGTTACCTATGTAAATTTGAGATCCAACTACTCTTTACAAAGCCCCGGCTCTAATACCATGTTAGATTTCGAACACACCTCAGGTTTGTTCTAGGTTGTCAACAATACACACAGAAATAACACATTCTTAACTCTAAACATAAACACATTGAGATGTCTAACAACTTAGCACAGCGGAAAACACAACACCAACAATTAGATCATACACAGTACTCAGAAATTTGAGCCCAATGCAATAATTTCTCATTAAATCATTATTGTGAATTTGGGCTCCTGTACCAGGGAAAAATGTCCCTTTCTTACACAAAAGAAAACATCAAACACAAGGGTACACTTACACGCAAAGAATCCCTTATCCATTGTTGTCCACTGCAGAAACCCTCCTCAGTTTCTCTACCCAAATTTTGCTTACTATACTGAGGTTAAACTTTATCCTTTACATAGGACGAAACTCAAAGAGGCCCCTCTCAACTTGTTGTTCAATCCTCTACCTGAGTGGGCCTTTACTGAAATGTCCTTCCTAATGGATGTTAAATAATTCTACCTATTTTTGTAACATTCTAGTAGTTTCTTGAGTCAGGACTTCCGTCAAACACTTTTCTATTATTCCCAAATCCATTGTAATAACTCTTTTCTTATTTGTTGTAGCTTATTATTGGTGTAATCATTTTTTCAAACACTTGGTAGGCTCACTCAAAACCCCATGAAAACCTCCTTTATTGACTGTTGTAGATCTTTAGGCGTATTCATGGTTTATGTCTTTTGTCAAACAATTCGCTAACATGTTGAAACCCCACTGTAAATATCCTTTTGTAGTTGTTGTTTTAGTTTATTTTCTTGTTGGTTTAGTTTCCCTATTATGATTTTGCAAGTGTAATAAGAATGTTTTGATGCCCAGAAATATTCTTATTGCATTAATATGTAAACAAGAATTACAAGACAATATTACCAACACAATCAATACAACAGCAAGGAAATTTATATCATATATGGGCATAACTTTATTAAACCTGGCCTGTTAATACATTTGGAAGCTTGGAAGGTATGGTTCGGTCTCTCCAAATGAATAATTGTCCTCCCACAAAACAAATGTGTTCACTACAACAAACTCAGCCCCAAAAACCATGTACTCTATCCAACCACAAGGGAAAACAACCCAGTCAAAAGAAATTATGCCCAATAGTCCCCAACAATGTAGATTTTGTCCACCAACAAGGTAATCAATCCCCAATACTTAGCACTTGTCTTAGAAAGGAGAGATCGACCTAGTAATACAAGTACTTGGCCCCATGATTAAACTCGACTTCTCCAAAGAATAAACTTGTTGAGCAAAGATAAACTCTTCCCAACAATAAGTAAGCTTGGCCCTGAAAACGGAAATTATCCCCCAACAATGATAACTCGTTCGTCTTGAGAAAAAATGTGCCCAACAACCAAATGACTCAACCTCCCGCAATGAATTCAGGATACACTTAGTAAATATGACCCCTAGAAGAAGAACTTAACCTGTTCAAAGAGGATGGAAGCTCCTTTAAAGACTTACAGCCTCAATAGTAACTCGGCCCCCTTTCTACACAGCATGGCCTCCTCCAGGAATGTTGTGGCCTCCACAATAGATCATAGATCTACAAGGAACTCAACCTCAACCCAAGAAATACGCTACCTATGTCAAATATTTAGCCTAAAATCAAAGAATAAATCCCTTGCAAGTAGAAAAATTCCCCTCTACAAGAAATTTGATCTCCTCCAGGGAAACTTAGATCTCACAACCAAAATAACCTATGCAACTAGATGAGATGGATCTCCCACAAAATCCCAATATGTTGCAAACAATGGATCAAACTCTCAAAGATAATATGGCTGCTACACAGCCCCAAACTACTGCAAAAGGGTAGATCAAACTCTTCAACAATGAAATCCAAATGGAAGACCTGGATGGCCTTCCCAATCAATGGCTAGGGTGGAATCTTTCGCCACCGAAACCCGATTAGCTAGGGTGTAATATTTCACCACCAAAACCAATCCAAACCAGGGTTTACTCCAAACCCTCAAATGCTCCAAGAGTTATCCAAATCAATCAGAATAATCATAAACATAATAAGAGAATGAGGTCTCATCTTTCTTTTATCCCTCTCACCCTTTTTTATGACATTTTTACCCTTTTGGATGACCCTTTTACCCTTTTACTCTTTTACTTAAATAATTAAAGTGACATCATAAGGTTTGCTTAAGTATTAATATCAAAGTTACTTTATAACATTTTTAACTTAATTATTTAATGTCACTTTAGAAATATAACCTTTTCCTCCCTAATGGCATCAAATAATCAAAGTAATCCAATTTCTTCATTGACTATAGCCTACAGGAATCAAATAGGCTATTAATTCATCCATCAAGAGGGGTCACATGGAAAGGGAAATTACATTCCTACCATCCCGATATTGCTTGTCCTCAAGCAAGGCTAATACAACCATACAAACAATCGGTGGAGCCAAATTAAAACTATGAGTGCCCCCAGGGTCCCAAACTAAACTAGAAGATGTGGAGTATCTACTGCATACAATACTTCCCTACAAAGTACTAGCACAAAAGGCCTTCTGAATATCATCAATCAAAAGAGAAAATAGATATTATAAATACTCAGTCCACCTGTAACACCCTGTTTCCCCCAGTCTGTAAAAATAATTATGTTGGCCAAGAACTGTGGAAAACTCAAAGATGTGAATGTGTGATTCTGAATGGACCTTGGTATACAAGGTCGACGAATGTAAATTAGCATTATGAA
>SNQJ01S0124150.1:42080-66857 GCA_010110895.2 Picea sitchensis | reverse complement strand
TTCTATTAGGTCTTCTTACATCCGCCTTATTCTATTTTATTGAAAGGCCTTATTAATATTGACATTTATTACATCTGAATACATTGATCTACCTGTGTGCGGGTTAGGACCTTAACATTCAACCTGTATATACATTGCAAAAGGGAATTAGCTAAAAAATATATATGCATGTATAAAAGTTTAAATATTGTTGTGTATGAAGTTTGTAAATGAAGTTGTACATGTATACTCACAACAATTGTTGAACTAGTTAGTTTTTTGAGTTCCTCTACTGCTTATTTTTTGAGTTATGTTATGAATGTTGATTGTGTTGTGCGGAAGACCTTCTCTTTTACATCTCTCTTGTTGCTTATATTTTTAAACAACATCATGGGGAATTTTCCTATTTGCAATTTTTTTTCCATTGAACTAAAGAAATGTTCATATGTTTCAAACAATTGAAGTTGTCACATGGAATATTATAATTGTTATTTCATTGAATTTAATATGTATTAGCAAATAAAAGTTACAAGAATGAACATTGGAAGTTGTACCGTTGTCTTGTCATTGTCTGTGTCCTCATCCTTTATGTGCAATGTGTACTGCAACCCGACTTTTCTAGCAAAGGTGATGGAAGATCTAACGGTTCCAACTAGGTACATGTCTGTATTTTTTGTGAATCATTTATTTGTTGTGTCCGGGATGAAATTGTATTGTTTACAAATCAGACACAATGTTTCTATGAGACCGTATTCATCTAGTGCTATGATACGGTCACAATCACCATGGTCATAGTTACTTTTTGGTAGAATTTTGAAATTTGTAATAGATATTCCACTGCTAGGTAAAATATTTTTCCTATGTCTTTGTATGAAGTGTGCAGGAATAATCAATGTAACTGCGATCATGCCATGTCCATCTGTCATATCAGCATGCAAAATTCTATGTGATCTATTTTCTTTGTCCAAATATGTGTTGTAAACAACGAGTGCATCTCCAATGAACACTTCTCCAGTCCTGCAGCTATTCAATTCCTCTATTGATACAATACTTGGAGTTACAAACCTGCACTAAAAGGGCATTATAAAAAATAAGTGATATGAAGAACAACTTCTATTTTTTTTTTGCATAAATTTATAGTTTACATTTTTATATACATACCTTTCAATTTGTTCCCCTTGCATAGTTTTGGTTAGTTCACTTGTACTTGTTTTTGTTTCAATTGAATGTGAAATGTTGGATGTATCGCTTGTGGGTACTAGTATTTCATTTGAACTAAACATAATAATTTGTAAATGGCATTAGTAGTTATCATTATTTGTTTTTCATGTGTAAAAGAAAGATAGTCTATGAATGTTTAAAGGAAGATAATTTATGAATACCTTTGTGATTGTTGTTGATACAATGTGTGTGATGCTTGAGTGCAAATGCTTCCCTTTGTTGTACAGCTTCTCATGTTTCAAACATTCAAACATTGACTATGGACATTAGCTATGCAATATTTAAGAGTGTTTAGCATATTATATAATATATACTAGTGTATAAGTGATAAGTATATGTACAATATGGTGTTGATAAAATTCAAAGTAGGTTTGACACATAACAAGACATATAAGATAGAAGAAGTGATAAAACACAACAATTTGTTTGACACAGAAGTATTATAGAGGAAGTAATAGCAGAACATGGAAATATGTTTGACATGGAAGCACCTACAAACAAGCCATGGTAGACACATCACCTATACAAGGGAAAATACATAGAACTTATAATAAATAATACTAAAACATGGTATATTTGATATATATATATATATATATAAAGTATGTATCGGTTGGACACATCACCTATACAAGGGAAAATACATAGAACTTATAATAAATAATACTAAAACATGGTATATTTGATATATATATATATATATATATATATAGAAAGTATGTATCGGTTGGGTTATTATATGTCTCACCATATATGTATATAATTTATTAGGAAGAAAATAGCAAGAAGGAAGCAGGAATAAAACAGTAAGAAGGACGCATGAATCCTTTGACCAATCAATGGATATGCATCGTGGCTATAGATTGGCATGCATCATGAATGTAGATTACCATAGATGTATATAATTTATTATGAAGAAGATATTGGTTGGGTTTTTTTTATGAGAATACCTTATCTTTGAAGATTCTTCTTGAGTTTCTTCTTCCTATGTATCAATTATAATTTATTCTTCTTCTCTGTCACTTATAATTTCTTCTTCTCTTTCACTTATAATTTCTTCTTCTCCTACAATTGTTCTTCTTCTTTTGATGCCAAGGTGGTGCACAAAATGTAGTGGAAAAAGAAATAAACTATTAGGTGAGAAGAACATGAAACATATGATATTAAGAAATTAGAAATGAAATGCAAATTAATAAAAATGTAGATAAGGTTGGGAATATGCACCTTTTTGTTTTTCTTTCCATGTTTGTTTTTTTCGTATTTTATTTTTAAGTGTTGATGTTTGGTTTGATGTACTCTACATTGAAAAAATTATTTTAAAAAAGTAAATAGATTTCACTATGGTGAAAATGCAATGTGAATTGTGGATGTACTATATTTTTGTTATTAGCATGATTTTTTTCTCAATACATATAGAACAAGCCTGTAAAATATGTGACAAGGACATGGAAATATGCTTTGCTTTAGCTGGAAGGAAATAATTGTCTACTCAATACAAATAAAACAAGTTTGCAAATATGTGGCAAGGATATGGAAATATGCTTTTCTTTAGCAAAAAGAAAATAAAAGTTTTTGAATATGTGATATGAATATGGAAATATGTCAATATGTAATATTATGTACATGTATTTTAGAGTTCATATGCTAAAATGTATTATGATTTATGTGTATTTCAGATTTCAAGTAGAAGACAAATTGTATCATGATCTTCTAATATGTATTTAATATATAAATTTTGGATTTTTCATTGTTTGCATTTGACTAGACATGATCAATAAGCACTTTTTGTGCATGATTTTTTCTATTCAAGAAGAGATGGAGATTGTATTTTTACATGTAGTTTTCCATTCTTTTTGTCTTTTCATTACACTATGACATGTCAATATTGAAGTCTCCTAGAATGACTATGGTTTTGTTTGAATGAAAATGACATAATGCTTTTGTAATGGTACTCATTATGTTGTCTAGACTTGCATATGGTGCAACATAGATGTTGACTATTGAAATATGTGATCCACATAATGCTACTTTAGAGAGAAGGACCTCTACAACTTGTTCTTCGAAGTGCATGTGTTTTAGTATTGTTAGATGTATTTTTACCAGTATCATCACCCCATGTTTATTGCAATTTGATATGCAATTGAAATCTGCAAATTGTTCATTTTTCATGGATAGTGTTATGTGTATTTCTTGCAAGCACAAAACGTCAGATTGCATTGTGTCATAGTCATTGAGTATGGCATTCATATGTGCATGAAAACTATGTGTGTTTAGCGAAAGAATTGAGGTGGATGATTTTTCTTGCATGGACTGCAAATCATATTCTATGATCCATTTTGCAGTACTTTGCAAGCATTGCATCTTAGTATCGACTTTCGGTTTCACCTTGAAGTTATCCATTGTGAGATCATTTATAATATACAAAGATTCTATGTTTCTTACATGGGATAAGGTTGTATATACCAATCCATGCATTCGTATCCCAGTAGGGTCAAATGAAATACAGTCAAGTGCTAAACCCCGTGACCTATGTATTTTGTGTGCACATGCAAGTTGGATTGGGAATTGTTTTTGGATTTTCAAGTGGTTGTCTTTGTTGTCGATGATATTGGTTTTGATATGCGTAATATGGGTATCTAGTCTTGGGAAATTTCTGCACTATATAAAAAAGCTAGTATGTTAGCTTGGACATGACCAATATTTGGATCATAGAACTTGATCCATAGAACATCGAGCTTTTCTATTTTGGTGTAGGCTTTGATTATTCCATTTGCACCATTGACTAGACCATATGTTGAATCGTATTTGCATGGATATATTTTGACAATCATATTTAATTTTATGACAAGTTGGGAAGGAAACACCAATGTTTGTTTATGATATGGTACATTTATATGGTTTTCTTGCTCCTCATCAATTGTATTGATTAAAATTTCATTATCAGGAATTAGCGGCAGCATATATTTGTTATGAATTGCAACATCTTTCTTTCTCTAGAATAGGTAAGGGAATGTTGGGTCACTTGGGGCAGTTCGAATGCAATTCGTATTGATATATGCCAAATCATTAATTTTATAGATATTGTGTGCATACTATTGTAAGGTACCAGATATATTATAATATCCAAAAACATAAATATTGCAGAGAATAATAGCGGAACAACACAATAGATGAAACCACAACACCAAAATAATACCTTATTTTTTAGGAAACAATGTTCACTTGCCTCTTCGAGGGGGAAACCTCCAGCAGAGCAGCGCTCTATTATAATCATTCTCAAGACAAGACTTCTCATACCCTCGAATCATATTTATACTAAATCTATCTACCAAAAGAACAAACTAGAGGAAGATCTTCTAGACGTAGAAGCTTCTATTAGGTCTTCTTACATTTGACTTATTCTTCCTTATTACTAGGCCTTATTAATATTGGAATTTATTACATGGAAAATATATTATTCTACCTACGTGAGGGGTTAGGGAGGTTAGGTCCCTAACATTCCCTCCCCCTTAAAAAGAATCCTTGTCCTCAAGGATTGAGATGAGGAAATTGTTGCAGTATGGTAGTTGGCTCCCAAGTGGCATCTGTTGGAGTTGTATCTTTCCACTATACTAACAATTCTTTGATGGTGTGATGATGGAGACGATGCTCACACTGGTCCAAGAATTCTTGTGGTTGCAACCATATGGATCCTTCTCAATCCAACTCGGGAAGACTAGTTTGAGTTTTTCACTTGGTTCCAATCACCTTCTTTAAGAAGGAGACATGAAAAACATGATGGAGCTTAGATTGGCTAGAAAAGCTAGTTGATAGGCCACCTATCCCACATGCTTGAGAACTGTATAAGGACCATAAAATTTGGCTGTCATTTTCTAACAACGGTCATCCTTTAGTGAAGTCTTCTTATAAGGTTGTAATCGAAGAAACACCTGGTCCCCTTCATAAAATTGACATTATGAGCCATGACCAAATTATCTTTGAAGGTACAGAGAATAGCCTCTTGAATTGTAAGAGTTTGGTCCACCTCCTGGACCTTCGAGACACTAGGCATGTATCATAGAATTGAAGGTGGATTGTGTCCATATACTGCTTCAAAAGGAGTCATGTGTGTAGTTGTATGGTAAGAAGTGTTGTACCACCATTCAGCTAGGGGTAACCATTGAGTCCACTGATGTTTTCGTTCAGATGAAAAACACCTCAAATATGTTTCCAAACACTTGTTGACAAATTCAATTTGACCATCATTCTAGGGATGATAGGTGGTGTTGAGATGCAATTGGGTGCCCTGTAGCCTAAACAATTATTGCCAAAAATTGTTGGTGAAAGTGAGATCTCTGTCAAAAACAACAGAATGAGGCATGCCATGAAGCTTGAAGATATGATCCATGAAAAGTTGAGCCACGGTGGAGGTGGTAAATGGGTGTTGAAGAGCATATAAATGAGCATACGTGGAAAGACGATCAACTAGCACCATGATGACTGACTTATTTCCCAATGTAGGTAAGCCAACAATGAAATCCATAAAGATATCCCTCCAAATAGTGGGTGGAATCGGAAGCGGTTGTAGTGTGTCAGGGGCTTTGACTATTTCTCCCTTGTTGTGTTGATAGACATCACATTCCACCACAAAAGTGTGAACGTCTTGTTTCATACCATCCTAGAAAAAAGAACTATTTGAACCTGTCATAGGTTTTGGTAAACCGAGAGTACCCAGATGTGGGTGTGACATGAAGCTCAAAAATAAATGTTGGCACGTGCCTATTTTGGGAGAAAGATCTATTTTTGGCACAGGCCTGATTTCGGAAGTGAATGTCTATTTTTGGAGTGCACGCCTTAGGAGGCAGAAAAAGAAGGAAAAGAAACGTGGCGAGCATGTAGACAGGCCTAACTATGCTAGGGTTATGGTTTTTGACAAAGATTGTAACGGCTACAAGTCGGTAGAGTAATATAAATAAAGACCTCGGAGGTCTAGGTTGGGGGTTCGGAAGCTATTGGTTGTAGTAAGTTTTGTTAGGGTTCTCGTGGTAGAGTCGAATAAGATGGTTTTTTAGGGTTAGGTCACAGGCTAAGAATCCTGGTGTGATCTAGTCAGTCTCTGAGAGGGTGATTACCCTCATTTTTATTGCAATACTGAAGATGTAATGTGTGCAGAGCTGATTTTAAAGAAGAATAAATAAAAGAGCAGAGAAGTCAGATCTTTGTGGACATATCCCAGGAGGGGGTGAAACACGGTAAAATAGTGTGTTCTATGTGTTGTTAATGAATGCTTTACTATTTTATGAATCATTAAGTAAAGAATGGATGGTTAAAACCAGTTATAACCGCATTCATGCATAGGTTTAAAGATGAATGAATCATAGAAGTTAGATGAATGATTAATGATGATGAAGCATAAGGGAAAGAATATAAACCCAATTCCCACTCATTCCTACACTGCAAACACTTGATTATTACAGTCCCCCACAAATATATCTTAGGTGAGACTACGCTATGCACTTTGTGTGCATCATTGCCTTTTGGTTTACCAAGATGGTAAATAGTTTTGAGGGGCTTGTTGGAAACCTATCTGAGATTAGAACCTGGGTTAGCCCAAGTAACCAACAAATGGTTCTGTTACTGGGAATATCATACATCAGTTTCTAGAAGTATGTCTAGATGATTGGACTATGTATAGTCTTTTGAAATATCATGTAGAAGTTGTAAGACTGATGTTGGAAAGATGCAGGCAATGTCAGATTTCATTAAAAAATAAGAAATGCACTTTTGGTACACCTTTTTTGGATATTGTTGGGATATATAGTGTGCAAACAGGGCTTACCGGTTGACCCTGCCAAGATTGTTGTTATTGTGAAATTATGACCACCAAAGTTAGTATGTCAGTTAAGATCCACACTGGGACATATAGGTTACTACAGGAAGTTTATAAATGGGTATGCGCAGATTACTACACCAATGAAAAAATTGTTAAAGAAGGACACCAGATTTCAATGGAATGAGGATTGTCAGCAAGGATTGGATGCTCTAAAGGAAAATATGGTGACAAAACCCATATTAGTGTTTCCATATTGGGACAATACATTTCATGTGCATGTAGATGCATCAACAATAGCACTTGGAGCAATTCGGGTGCAACCAGGAGTAGAGGACTTAGACCATACTATAGCCTTTGCAAGCAGGAAGTTGCCAAAATCTTAGCAGAATTACAACACCACAGAAAGAGAAGGCCTAGCCATGGTATATACAATTCAGAAATCCATGCACTATTTATTGGGTAAACATTTTAAAATGTTCAGAAATCATTATGCCCTAAAATATCTAGTCAACAAGCTAGTGTTGGGGGGGAGGATTTGTAGATGGTTGTTATTATTCCAAGATTTTGAGTTTGAAGTAATAGTCAAACCCAGGAAGCTGAAAGAGAAGGCCTAGCTGTGGTATATGCACTTCAAAAATTTAGGCACTATTTATTGGGTAAACATTTTAAAATGTTCACAAATCATTTTTCCCTCAAATATCTAGTCAACAAGTTAGTGTTGGGGGGGTGGATTTGTAGATGGATTTTATTATTCCAAGAATTTGAGTTTGAAGTAATAGTCAAACCTGAGAATTTGAATGCAGGACCTGATCACTTTTCAAGGGTAACCAATGGAGAAGAACCTATTAACTTGGAAGACAACTTCCCTGATGCACGGTTATTTTTAGTACATGTAGTTGATGAATACTTCGTGGATGTCATTGAACTCCTGAGTACAAGGGTTGCACTAGAGGAGTTTAGTATTGCACAGAAGAAAAATATGGTAGTCAGAGCGACAGACTATCAATTCATTCCAGGTCATTTATACAATATGGGCGTAGACAACATTTTGAGAAGGTTTGTATTGGAATATAAACTGCTCATGGTTTTAGTAGAAGATCATGAAGGCATAGTTGGAGGATACTATGCAGGAAAAGCTACTGCATAGAAGGTATTGCGCGTAGGTTTATGGTGGTCAACAGTTCATAAATATTCCAAGGAATATTGCCAAAACTGTTATGTTTGTCAAAGGGTTGGAAAACCTAACAGGAGGGATGAGATGCCCCTAAGACGACAAGTAACTCTACAGGTATTTGACAAATGGGAAATTGATTTTGTCTGACCTATTAATCCACCAACAAGAAGGTCATGAGATAGATATATCATTACTGCGACTGAATACTATTCTAGCTTAGCAAATCTTAGAAAGATTAGAATTAGTACTTAGGATTAGATATATCATTATCTCCACCAACAAGAAGGTCGGGAGATAGATATATCATTAATACTTAGGATTAGTACTAGACAGGAGATAGATATATCATTACTGAGATAGATATAGCATTACCACTCCAGTTCTGGAGTGGTAGACATGGCATCTTTTAAAGCTTAGATAGCTTGATCAGCGGCCACATTCCAACTGAAATCATTTTTCTTAAGGAGGGAAGTGAGGTTAGGAACCTAACAATCTCAAGGGAATCATAGCTCTAAACTTGGGGCATCCTCACTATATGAGAATACAACAAAAGAATTAATTTGAGTAGACAAGAATGGAAAGCACGACCCAACTCTAAGAAGCCAACAACCTCACAAGTCTACATCATACCTTAGATTTCATTTGTAGCATCGTTTTGAATTTGAATAATAATTTGTTTGTAATTTTGTTATGATTTTGTATGTTGTTGATGAGAATCTAATTATGCTCCATAGAATATTCATCTATAAGTAGCTCAACCAACCACTCTCACCTAAGTGCTAACCAATGTTAGGTCGATTAATCAACTCCTTGGATAGTGACTTGTGAATTGGCCACAACATTATCTCGGGGTGAACCAGAACTGTACTCTACCCACTCAAGTGAGAGATATCGCAATATTCTCCTGAGAGAATAAGATTACATTTTCATAATGGAAAATACAATAAAAACGTTACCTTTGGTAGTTTATATCTTCTACTTGTGTGGTTATATTATAATGATACCAGGTGAAATATTAGACAACATGTAATATTAGAGACCATGGAAATATAGAACCCTAAATTGACTCAAATATAATCGTGTAAATTTTTCCCATTACAATATATTATATTAAAAAATATTTCTTATAAATAATTGATCCAGGTGGATATTGGTGGCCACCCAGCTATTCCAACTAGCTCCTCATGTCCATTTTTTATTGAGCATGTCTTTTTGTAATGAATTATAATTGTGATTTCTACACTTTTGGGGCTGTGTGAAGCCTCACACATTCTCCAGGTGGATACGAGTGGCCTCTCACCTAATCCAACTGGCTTATTTTGTATTGTTTAATGTCATCACATTTTGTTGTACTTCAAGGGTTGTTTTGGGGCCCTAAACATTGGTTTTTTTACTCGCCACAGTCAAACTATAGACAAAGTCACAATCTAATGGTGGAATGTGTAGATCTCTGAAATACCTTTCCAACAGGCTATCACATGCCTAAAATGGAGGTTGTATGCAAAAGTTACGACCCTAGGAAGTTGAGGTATCAAATTACACCAACTTACCCATAAGGCCCGCATGACTTTTGGCATTTCACCTTCTAGGGTTAGGTTTTTGGATGTCTAGGGTTTTGGCATTCGTGAGTAATATAAAAAGGGCCTCTGGAGCCTCATTGTAATCTATTCTGCTCAGACGGATGAAAAGGGCCTCTGGAGCCACATCTCTTCTCATAGATAGCTACCACCATTCGAGCAAGTTTCAATTCTGCAGTTTTACAGTTTCAGCCTATTTCATTATTTAATAGAAGATATTGTTCACTGGATATTTGTGTTATTCTTACTATCTCTATGTTTATTGTATTCAGTATGTTAATCAGTTCGTTCCGCTCCTAAATCTGGATCGGTGGTATCAAAGCAGCCTTCTCTTCATTTATTTTTCTTCGTGCATGTCCCTAACAAGGTCTGGGTACAAGAATTTGGGAGTCGAACCAATCATGCCATTACTAGATCGGTCGCACTGAGCCCGACAACAACCCATGGGAGACTAAAAGAAAGATGATGGAGCAGGAGATCCTATTAAAATGTCGCTGGAGGAAGCCCTAGTGTGAAAAAGGAACGAAATGATGGACAACTTCGTGCAGATCCTTCAACGGCTGCCCACGAGAGAAGCATATTCATCAAGCAGTCATGCAACCCCCTTCAAGGTAAAGGTAAATTTTGATATTCCATTATTTGAAGGACTGAATCTGATCGAAGAATATTTTTCGATCCACAATTTTTTCGATAGGGAAAAGATCACTTTTGCACTCCTCAGGGTCATTCCCCATGTTAAAGACTGGTGGGACACTTACTCTGAGCAAAGGGTCATGGAGGAATCTGCAATTTTCGTGGTGGCCCCTACATGGGATTCCTTCCGGGATGCCATTAAAGAACAATACTACCTTGTTGGAAGCTACGATGACCAATACACCAGATGCACCACCCTATGTCAAGAAAGGGACCAGATAGTACCAAACTTCACCAATATTTTATCCATACCCTACGCACCAAATTGGGTATCAAATATTATGAGCATCATCTGGTGCTCAAATACCGCAGTTGTTTGCATAGATACATTCAAACAGAAATGGAGTTCCTAGACATCGCCTCATTGGGCACGACTTATAGATATGTTGTCAAGATCGAGAAAAAACGACGAGAGTTTGGATCTGCAAACCCCTCATAGCCGAAGCAGGGCAAAGGCAACCCCAACCCACACAGTAAGGGACCAAGTCAAGATGGTTTCCCTCGGGAAAATCCATCCAAGCCGCAACGCAAGAAGGGAAACGAGAAGACAAGAAGGACACAGGTAAATGGTGTGAGTACCATAAAATTCCTTGGCACAACACCGACGAATGCCGCTCCAAGAAGTCCCTCATGGCCGAGCTGAAGGCTTCCGAGTCAGAGGTCGATTCTGACTCCGAGTCAAATCCTAAAGGAGGGAAGCGAATTATTGATGTTGAACCCAATGCCACAGTTGCTACCACCAAAGTCCGTCCAAGCAAACCATAAGAACCAGAGGAAGGGGGAAGCCTCTGTTAAGGTCCTAACCCGCACATAGGTAGATCAATGTATTCGGATGTAATAAAGGTCAATATTAATGCTAAGGTCCTAACCCCGCACATAGGTAGATCAATGCATTCGATGTAATAGTCAATATTAATAAGGCCTTCAATAAAATACATATGATGTAAGAGTTATCCATTAGAAGCTTCCGCTTCTAGAAAATCTTCCTGATGCTCTCTTTAATACATATTTAGTATAAATAAGAGTAAGGCAGGGTATGAGAACCCTCTAGCTTGATATTACAAACAGCTACTGACCGAGGTCACCAAGAGGTTCGTGAACATTTCTTTATCAATCAAAGTGCTATTTCTATTTCTATTTCATATCTCATTTCTGTATTGTGAAGTATTATACCGATATTCCACTGCTATTCGGGCTTCATTTCCTTTTTTGAAGCATTTCACTTCCATGTTCCCCGCATTGATCTCTATATATCCTGCATCTTGCAAGTGGTATCGAAAGCACTTCCGCGGGCGTAAATTCGGTAGCTTTCACAGATCGTGATTCGACACCTTCCACAGAGATCTGTCGTTACATAAACCCACGGTTGAGGGATTCGCTACACACGTGGAAATACAAGTGGTTCTTAAGCGCACATCCGCTAATACCCTTGTAACCCCCGTTGGTACCCCTTCGAGTGGTAGTGTAACAGACAACACCAGGTACGATCGCCTATATTTCCGGCCCCTTTAGATGTGTA
The DNA here is from genome assembly GCA_010110895.2 of Picea sitchensis. Lineage (NCBI taxonomy): Eukaryota > Viridiplantae > Streptophyta > Pinopsida > Pinales > Pinaceae > Picea > Picea sitchensis. Next base: position 54,882 of record SNQJ01S0124150.1, on the reverse strand, counting down.
AACCTATCAGCCACCGGATCGTTATAGTGTCACCGAACAAGACTCGGAAGATACTCTAGTACCGGTAGTCGGTAGTACCTGCTTTAAGGGTACCTGCCTATCCTCCTTAGTTAGTTCCCGAGATATTGGTCGAAAGTACTCAATTATCCTCGCGACGATATCGAGAGCCATATAATGTGGCAAACCCTTGTCTATAGAACCCTTGAATACCTAACCCTTTGGGGAACATAAACAAGAAACATAAACAAATTAAATCAGATCTATTGACGCGCATCTGTGTTTGTGTTGTTAAGTAAATACTCTTTGGTTAAGAATTTGGGCATTTTATTTTTTGCAGTATTCTTCAGACCAAATAATAACCCCAAGAACTGTAGTTCAAAAAACAAAACAAACAAACAAACAAACAAACAAAACAAACAAACAAAAACAAAAAAACAAAAAACTGGAAAAAAATTTCACCATTATTTGAGACTCCATCCCATTAGGACTCCATCTCTTCCCTTGTCACATCTTTTATCCATCATTTTTAAAATACTTAACCCCGGGCCTAATTCTATTTTTTCACCCATTATTTGAGACCTATTCCATTAGACTCATCTTTCCCTTATCACATCTATCCATATCATTTTTCTCAAGTTGTACTTCTAACTCCACCCGCTTCCCTTCCAGCCTCACCTATCATCAAGGGCCTATACCCAGAAATAAGACTTAGAGTCTCGCTTCAACACCTTGGAATCTGGTTTCCTTAAGACCCAAAAGAAGTGCAACAACTCAAGGCTTCACGCCTCCCCGTGATGCCTCCATAAATGCCTATAAATGCATCCGTAAATGTAGTCGCGAAGTCCGCAATGGAAGCTGCACGAATCCCATCTACCCAGATTGAATCTACCTTTGCATCACTCTCCACCAAACTCAAAATTCCTCTCAATGACTCTTTTCCTGATGCACATTAAAAAACTAAAGATGAAACTTCTTCCCATTCCTTTCGTAACCCTATCACTTTCAAAGGGGACATACTTTCCTGTGTGGATGTAACTAAATTTGATGGCTCGTACCCCATAGGTTAATACACAAATGGTACATTATTTCTCTCTACAACATTACGTATGACTTGGCTAAACCGTATGGTGTTCTCCACCCAGATCAAGAACCGCAATGGTGGTGGCAATGGAGAAAACTTCCCGCTGGCGATATATTGCTTGGACCCACTTGTTGTTGATTTATGAACGATTTGACACTCCATTAATTCAACCATTTGGGCCGCTTGACAAAATTGAAGCACCGCGCCCAAGACTTCATATCCGTGATTTGAGTGTCCGATTTTCGAACGTAGGGCATGACTGATGCTTTATTTCGAGAGTATTTTATCGGCTCCTCAAGGAGGATTAGGGCCCATGTCCTCATGGCTCTCTAATCTTACTTAATTTGGGTGGAGGCTACCAAAAGCTAAAGAAGCACAACAAATTGTTTCCTCTCAAAACCGGTGAATGCTCCTTTATCCCGCCTAAAACCAAGAACCCCATCACTCCCTCCTCAGCTCCATTAAAAATCCAAAATTGACCAGACCGAAATGGTTGAACGCCAACTCAGCGGCCTTCGTTTATAATTGTGATGAAAAATATTTCAGCCACAAATAAGGAACAAAATCTCTTTATGGCCATCTCTCGAGGATATTCAAGAAGAAGATGATGATACTTCTCGTGTCTGAGTTCACCAGAATTCTTCTCGACATAACTTCCTCCCTTCCACCTCCGGCGGAACCGACATTTCAATGCTCTACCAAATTTCCTGTAAAACCCTCGCTACTACATCAAGCAAAGAAAGGACAATATTCCGGGTTGATAGTGGAAGTACCCATATTTTTATTCATCGTTGCATTGCCCACGAAACCCATTGTTACATCCATGATGTCAACAATTTCCGTGATCAAGGATCACAATGGTGATTCTGTATGAAATGTGTGGGGAATTGTGAAAATGTGTGTGTCTCCAAATAGGCAATTACCACCTCAAATCCCATATGTTTGTGGGATTGACATGGGCTGTCATACATTGTGTTGGGAGCAGACTAGTTAAGGACTTTGGGGTCCCATTCTCATGGATTTTCATAACTTTACCATGCAATTCTACCCAAGGAGGCTACCAATATAAATTCCAATGCATCACAAAAGGCTCCCAAGAGATCATCAGTGCCCATCGCATGGAAAAAAATCCTCAAAAAAAAAGGTCATTCGGGTGTCATTGCCTAACTCCATGCCATACAAGCCACAGACACCACCACCAAGCATCTCCAAGACTCCAAGCTCCTCCTTCTAAACATCAAACAAGAGATTTTCAACTCCCTCACCTAACTCCCTACTTAACTCCCCTTCCCCAAAAGTTCATGTTTATTCCATTCCCCTTGTCCCGGGTAGCCTTCCCCCCAATATACGCCTATATCGCCACCCTTTGCACAAAAAAATGAAAAAAAAAAAAAAAAATGGTCCAAGAACTCCTTTTACCGGCCGGAGTCATCTCCTGGTCTCTAGTATTTTGTTCTTAATTCTGGGCCGCTGCATGGAATGTCCCATCTTGAACCACCCAGCCCATTCCACGATGACCTACAACGCTCCCACCATTCCTCAAACTTGATCTTCGCCGCTATCACCGATATCGCGATGAGAGGCCGACATTCCCAAGATGACCTTTCAATCCCATGAGGGCCACTATGAGTTTTGGTCATGCCCTTTGGCTTGTAACTCTCCACTTTCCAGAGCCTCATGAACCATGTCTTCCTACTTTCTCCGGCTATTTTGTCTTAGTTTTCTTTGATGATATCCCTCATATATAGCAAAAAACTGGATGCATTCATCTTAATCATGGGATCAAGTTCTTTCACTTACTCTTAGCACCCGCCTTTTCCCCGAACAGTCCAAATTTTGGTGCCTCCGGGTAGAATAACAATTTCAACATCTAGTGGGAAAGGATGGCGTAAGGTTGGACCCGAGAAAGATTGAATCTATGCAAGACCGGCCGCACCCAAATACTTCGAAGCTTGCGTGGATTTTTGGGCCTTCAGGGTATTACCGCAAGTTCGCTAAGAACTATGGAAAGATTGCAACACCTCCTTTTGCCTCAAAAAGAACTTTTCACTTGGACTCTAGTCGTTCCTCAATATTTTCAAACCTTGAAGACGCTGCTGCACCACCTCGTCCCGCCCTTCCCGACTTCACAAAGACTTTTGTGTGTTGGAATGTGATGCTCCGAAAGGAATTGGTGTTGTCCTTATGCAAGAGGGGTCACCGACCTTGGCCTTCACTAGCAAGCAATCGTCTGAAAAGAATCTTGGAAAACCCATTTATGAAAAAAGAAATGTTGGTACCTCCATGTCGTTGAGTTGGTGGCGTCCGCACTTCGGGGCAACGCCTAAATTAAGACGTAATCTTCATCAAAGCCTCTGGCACTTTCTCTCGAACAATGCATTCGTGAACAACAAAAATGGGTGACTAAGCTCTTTGGATATACTCATGAGATCATTTACAAGAAGGAAAAGACAATGCCGTGGCGGATGCACTGCCCCGAAAATATGAAGACGTAAGGATCTTTTTTTTTCTCTTTCCTTCATTGTACCTGACATACAAGATGTGTGACTGAATGGCTTCAAGATCCCAAAAGTTCGCATATGATCCAGCAACTGTAGAAAAAGGCTCAGGCTCCCCCAAGATACTCCTGGCTCCAGGATGAACCTCGATATGTTGTCACGCTTGTATTAAGCAACAATCCGTGTTTTCCTCAAATCCACTAAGTAAGCTTTCGAAGCTTCATGCTACACCCACACACTCAGGGTTCACCAAACATATGACCGAAGCCAACGCTTTTTTCCGAGGGTATGAAACAGATTCGTAAGTTTGTCCACAATGTGAGGTGTGTCAACGCAACAAAGGAGAAATAATCAAACCTCATGGCACACTCCAACCGCCTCCTCGACTTCCGCTATTTGAAGGATATCTCTATGGAATTTATTACGATGCCTACCCAAATCGGGAATAAATCAGTCATAGCCATGGTGGTGGATCAGCCTCCAAGTATGTCTATTTCTCATTTTCCCACCCATTTACCGTGATCCACGGGTGGCTCAAATTTCATGGACCGTATTCAAGCTACATGGCATGTTGCACTCTATTGTTTCCTCGGGATCGTGACCCAATTTTCACAAGCAATTTTGGCAAGAGTTGTTGAAGCTACAAGGCACACACCATCTCAACTCAGCTTATCATCCCCAAACGGATGGTCAAACGGAAGTTGTCAACCGCGTTTGGAACATATCCGAGGTGTTTTGCTCAAAACAACACCTGGGTCTAATGGTTACCCTCACCAATGGTGGTACAACACTACATACCATACAGCCACTTCGCGATGACTCCTTTGAAGCAAGATATGGACGGGCTTTCACCTTCAGTTCTTCATACTTACCGGGTACCTCGGGTTGTCCAATTGGTTGACCAAACACTTACCGTCGAGAGGACATCCTTCATACCCTTAAAGAGAACTTGGTCATGGCAATTTAATAGAATGAAGAAGCAAGCATATCAAGGTCGCTCAAAACGTCAATTTGCGCATGGGATCGGGTGTTTCTATGACTGCAACCATATTAGAAAACTTCCCTCAAGGCCGAAGCATTGTCAGAAGCTAGCACCCAAATTCTATGGCCCCATACGCTTCAAGCCGCAGGGACAAGTCGCGATATCAGTTAGCTCGGGCCAAATTGAATCTAAGCTACATCCGCTTTTTCATGTTTCATGCTTGAAGAAGGTGATTGGAACCAAAAGCTGCAATTCAAAACCAACCTTCCAGAGTTAGTCAAGAAGGCTCCATTTGGCTACAACCAGAAGTAGTTTTGGGACTAGCGTGAGCGTCGCCTACTGCTGGGCCGTAGAACCATCAAGGAATTGCTAGTACAGCTGGAAATACATGACTCCAAAGCTAGATGCCACTTGGGAACCAAATACCATTCTGCAAAAAATTTCCACATCTGCCTTTGAGGACAAGGTTGTTTTAAGGGGCGACATGTTATGTCCTAACCCGCACATAGGTAGATCATCGTATTCATGCATTAAAGGTCAATAATATTAATAAGGCCTTTCAATAAAATAGAATATGGATGTAATGTAAGAAGACTAATAGAAGCTTCCGCTTCTTAGAAGGATCTTCCTCTAGATGATTCTCTTAATAGCCATATTTAGTATAAATAAGAGGCGCAGGGTATGAGAACCCTAGTTGAGATATTATTGTAATGCATCGACCGGAGGTTGCCCCGTCGAATAGGCTTGTGAACATTGCTATCCGAATCAAAGTGTTGTTTTTTTGCTATTTCGTGATATCATTTATGTATTGTGAAGATTATGGCCGATATTTCCATCATATTCTATCATTTTAGCATTTCATTGCTCGTGATATTTATTATATCTGGTATCTTGTAGCCTCTTTCACTCGTATATGTGGTTCAAGGGGGCTCTAATTCACTTAATTATCGACAATGGTAGTCAAAAGAAACTAATTTCAACAAAGGTCATCAAACATCTATACTTTCCAATGACACTACACCCACAATCCTACACCATCGGTTGGCTTCGGCAAGAAAAATATCTCTGTGTCAACCAACGTTGTCATCTACCCTATGACATCAAGATTTTCAAAGATGAGATACTATGTGATATTTCTCCTCTTGAAGTTTGTGATGTTCTTTAGGGACAACCATATATGTGGAAGTTGCCACGCCAGGTATGAGTCTAGACTCCGCAGCGGTATTATTACTTTGGGTAGACACTGTAATAGATCCCCGTAGGTAGCGCCACCCATCGCTATTTCTTTAATCTATGCTAAGAAATGTAGTAAGATCATTTCAAAGACTGAGAAGTTTTCTTTGTGATCCGTTCTCACAGTGAGAAAAAGGTCGCCGCCACATCCTTGGCTCCTACACAACACCTCTCCTTACAGCAGAAGAAAGTGAACGGGATCGTGGAAGAATACAGACACCTCACCTGGCTGTGGGTACCGGACACAATCGCCAAGTCAAGCATTCAATTGATCCAACCCCCGACGCACTTCTACCTAATGGACCGGCCTATCAACGCTCGCTAATGGAGAATGACAAAATCATGCAACAGATCCAAGAGCTTCTTCAAAAGTGGCACATCTGACCCATCTCATCCTCTTGTGGAAGCCTGATTATACTAGTGCATAAGAAGGATTTTATCTGGCGACTCCATTGATTACGAGTCTAAACAAAATCATACGAATTGCTACCCCATTCCCGGCAAGATTGATGACCTCTTGACCAACTAAAGGGGGAAATTTTTTTCAACAATATTGACCTAAGTTCCGCTATCACCGTGTTCCCAATGAATCCAACTAATGTTTGAGATAGCATTCAAGTCTAAAGAAGGTCTCAATGAATGGCTAGTCATGCCCTTTGTCTTAACAAATGCACCTACCACTTTCATGAGGTTGATGGATCCATGTATTAAGACCCTTCACCAACTCCTTTGTGGTAGTATATTTGGATGAAATCCTCATCTTTAGAAAAACGTGGGAGGAGCACATGTGGCATATTCAGTGGGTTTTGAGCACTTTGTTGCAACACAAGCTCTATGCCAACTTGAAAAATGCTCTTTGGCATGAACAGGGTCCAATACCTCGGCTACATTTTTGCGGTTATTGGGTACATGTTGATCCAAATTTAAGATCCAAGTCATCCAAGATCCAGCCCCGACCACACCGATCGAGCTTCAGAGTTTCTTGGGACTCGCCAATTTCTATCGACGGTTCATGTTGGATTCTCCCATATTGCATGGGACCTCACTTGTGACGTAAGGGCGGTGGTAGGGCTAAGTTCATGCGGGGGAAGGAGCATCAACGAGAATTAAATGATCTAAATCATCACTTGTTGCTCAGCTCCAGTACTCTCCTTTCCCGATCTGCAACAACCATTCGAGATTGATACTTACGCATCTGACTATGTTGTGGGCGCAGTTCTAACTTAGCATGGGCATCTGGTGGCATACCATAGTGAGACACTCTCTGATATTGTCTGAAAATACCCCACCTATGATAAGGAGATGTATTCCATTGTACAAGTCTGTCTTCAATGGAAACATTACATTCTGGGGAAAGAGATGATCATACACACTAATCACAAGCCTCTGCAGTTCATACAGACACAGGGGAAATTGCAGAATGACTGCCATCAGAAGTGGTCCACCTACCTGTAGCAGTTCCATCTCAACATCAAGTATAAGACAGGTATCTCCAATCGTATTGTTGATTTCCTCAGTCGTCCTCCTGTGGCTGCACTCACCACTGTGCTCCATTCCTGTGGACATGAAACATCTAAGTGGCCCCAAATTTACCAGCAAGATCTATACTTCGCCACCACATATCATCTCTTGGGTACAGGAACCACTGTCACTTATTTTCACATTCAGGACGGACTCTTATTCCACCTGGGCCATCTCTGTGTTCCTACAAGCGAGCATGCAAAGATGATTTGGGAAGCCCACTACAGTCGGGTGGCAAGACATTTTGGCATAGAGAAAACTGTGGCAGTTCTTTAGAAACATTTTTGTTGGCCAAAACTTCGACAGGATGTCAGCAAGTATATCATATCTTGCACTATTTGCGCCATTTCCAAGTCATCCATCAAGAAGCAAGGCTTATACACCCCTCTTCATATTCCCGAGAAGTTGTGGGAATCCATCTCCATGGATTACATGTCTGGTTTGTCATCCACTAAGCACGGAAATGACTGTGTCTCTATGGTCGTTGATCGGTTTTCGAAGATGGCCATCCTCACATCTTGTAAGAAGAATTTCACAGCGGCAGATACTGCCAATCTCTTCTTTGAACGAGTTTGGGTCCATTTTGGGATACCACAGACCATCATCTTCGATCGAGACAGCAGGTTCCTCAACACCTTTCAGTCGAGTCTCTAGTCTTTGTTGGACACCAAGCTCACAAAATCCATTTCTTTCCACCCCCAAACTGATGGCCAAACCGAGGTCATCAATCGAATGATTATGCACATCCTGCGCATGTACAATTCTAAGCATTCCCATACATGGGATGAAAGTCTCCCATATGTCCAACACAGTTACAACGGGGCTCTCCATAGTTCCACCAGTCATAGCCTATTTCAAGTGGGTCTGAGATTCCAACCCTTGGGACCCATTGATGTTGCACTTCATCTTGCCACTGCACAGATAGACTCTTCCCCTGATCAGTCTGCGATTGACAAATCCACCAGATTCATTGAGCGGATTCAACACATCTACCAACAGGTCCAGGAGATTTTGTAGAAATCCAATGCTAAGTACAAGCAACGCCATGATCAACACAAAGTACCACACCAGTTTCAGGTTGGCGACAAAGTCTGGTTACATTTGCAAAAGGAGAGTCTCACCGTGCCCCATCGGAAGCTTCGCCCACTTCGTTATGGGCCTTACACTATCACCAAGGTTGTGGGTAGCAATGATTTTGAGCTCAACACTCCACCCTTCCTTGGTCTGCATCCAGTATTAAATGTGGATCTCCTTCGGCCATATTTTCCACCGTTATTAGACACCTCTGAGATCGTCGAACAGCTGACACCAACAGAGCTCAACCCTAACTGCATGGAACAAGCATCCACCGATAATATAGTGGACACACAGGTCAAGGGAACTAGCCAGCAACAAATCCAGATTTATCGGGTTGTCAAGGCAGGGTGACTCCTACACCAAGGCAAGTGGCTCACCCAGGGCCAAATCCAGCAAAAGTTTCCTCACCTGATGGGGGAACTCAACATAATGGATACCATTGCTTCCTAAGGGGGGAGGATTGATCTAGGTGGATATTGGTGGCCACACACCTATTCCAACTGGCTCCTCATGTTCATTTTTATTGAGCATGTCTATATGTAATGTTTTATAATTGTGAGTTCTACACTTCTGGAGTTGTCTGAAGCCTCACACATTCTACAGGTGGATATGGGTGGCCACTCACCTAATCCAACTGGCTTATTTTGTATGTTTTCATGTCAGCACATCTTGTAGTACTTCTAGGGTTGTTTTGGGGCCCTAAACGTTGCTTTTTTTTATTTTCCATGGTCAGACTGTAAACAAAGATAAATTTTGATAGTGGAATGTGTAGATCTCTGAAATACCTTTCCAACGGGCTATCACGCGCCTAAAACGGAGGTCGTATGCAAAAGTTACGACCCTGGGAAGTTGAGGTACCAAATTACACCAACTTACCCATAGGGCTCACATGACTTTTGGCGTTTCACCTTCTAGGGTTAGGTTTTTGGATGTCTAGGGTTTTGGCATTCATGAGTAATATGAAAAGGGCCTCTGGAGCCTCATTGTAATCCATTCTTCTCAGAAGGATGCGTGTAGCAGTCACATCTCTTCTCAGAGATAGCTACCACCATTTGAGCAAGTTTCAGTTCTGCAGTTTTACAGTTTCAGCCTATTTCATTATTTAATAGAAGATATTGTTCACTAGATATTTGTGTTATTCTTCCTATCTCTGTGTTTATTGTATTTATTGTATTTAATCTGTTAATAAGTTGGTTCCGCTCCTAAATCTGGATCACTAACACACACACATACACAATATCAATGTTCGTGGTGGATTTTGTATATCTCATCTTCGGCACTAGATCCCATTAAGGAAAGTATTTCAGTACTAAGAGCATTATTTAAGGATATCACATTTACTCATATTTATAGAGATCTCAATCAGAAAGTCGATCAATAGTCTAAGAAAGCATCGGTCCAAGAGGAAGGCATGTTACTAGTTCGAGAATTAGTGAATAACATACCTTCTGAAGTCATTACAACTACTCTCTTTTAAAATCTTACAAGTCTCTTGATGGGTCCAGAGTGCATTGTTCTATTTAATTCCATTATAATGTTTGCATGTATGTTGTTGTTGAAGAAGGGATAGACAGAAACGCTAATTGTGATAGGATGATTATATGTTGACAAGGTGTAGACCAATATACGCAATTCGAGTTTCTAAAGTTTTTTCATGTCTGGTAGTCAAGAAATGAACCGAACTGAAAGGATGCAACAAAGAGTATTTTGATTTCTACTTGAAATATCAAATATTTTTTTCTTGGAAAAAAAATTGGATTACATTGTAACATGAGAGAAACTACAATTTAGATTAAGAAAAACAAGTTATTTCAACTTGTATCCCCCCAAAACTAAAATAAATGTCAATGTCATTTTTCAACATGATAGTTATCCATATGAATTACTTCAATATGCCTATCCATATACCTCTTCTTTACGATGGGATGGTTATCCATATTAGTCATACTTCAATATGCATATTCATAGGAGTCATACCTATTCGGCTTTCTGTCTATCTAAGAGCATTATTTGAGGATATCACTTTTACTCGTATTTATAGAGATCTCAAACAGAAAGCCAATCAATTGTCTAAGAAAACATCGATCCAAGAGGAAGGCATGTTACTAGTTCGAGAATTAGTGAATAACATACCTTATGAAGTCATTACAACTACTCTCTTTTAAAATCTTACAGGGCTCTTGACGGTTACAGAGTGCATTGATCTATTTAAGTACATTATAATGTTTGTGTGTATGTTGTTGTTGAAGAATGGATAGACATAAATGGTAATTGTGAAAGGGTGATTATATGTTGACAAGGTGTAGGCCAATATACACAATTCGAGTTTCTAAAGGTTTGTTAGGTCTAGTAGTCAAGAACTGAACCGAACTAAAAGGATACGACAAAGAGTATTTTGATTTATACTTGAAATGTCAAATAGTTTTTTCCTTCAAAAAAAAAATTGGATTTCATTGCAACATGAGAGAAACTACAATTTACATTAAGAAAAACAAGTTATTTCAACGTGTATCCCCCTAAAACTAAAATAAATGTCAATGTCATTTTTCAACATGATAGCTATCCATATGAATCACTTCAATATGCCTATCCATATACCTCTTCTTTACGATGGGATGGTTATCCATATGAGTCATATTTCAATATGCCTATTCATGGGAGTCATATCTCTAGTGGATATCAATGACATGGGAAATGTCAATTACTTGGAATTGGGTAGAGATTTATTATAAAGTTCTTTAAGAGATTTCAAAATTTAAAAATATTTTTTCTTTAAGCTTACTCACCTTTAACAAAAACAATTTCATTGAAAAATATAAATAAAAATTAAAAAAATCAACAAAATATTCCAACCTGTAATAATCTATTATTAAATTATAATATAAAAAATTACAAATTACATTCATTCAACAAGGACAAGTGTGTTATAATAACATAACTTGAAACCTAAAACAATATAAATAAATAGCATCCATTCAAAATTTCTAATGATAAAGATATCATATTTCAAGAATTTAAAGAAATATCAAATTCCATATAGACATTTGAATAAACCAAAGACCTCTTACACATGTAAAGTAATAAAAATAAACCCAAACTATAATGTATGACATTTTATTTTTAGCCGGACCTAAACATAAACTACACAGGTTTATTTTTAGAAGTTGTGATGTGTTATGATGTGTTAACTAGCATGTTGTTCACCCATGTTATAAATTGTGATGTGTTAACTAACATGTTGTTCACCCATGTCATAGTATAACTCTTTCACCACCTATGTTTCTATGAGAAGTAAAATTGATAGTGCAAGAAATCTCAATATTCTTTTTTGTTGAAAATAAGAGGTATATAAATTTAAAGTCACAACCGAATTAAAGTTTAAGGTTTATTGTTAATTTGGCATTCAACCCACATATATAAATTTAAAGTGACAACCCAATTAAAGTTTAAGGTTTATTGTTAATTTGGCATTCAACCCACCTAATATTCTTTTTTTTTTCAAAAATTTCAGAAGTATATTAATTTAAGATAACAACTCAATCAAAGTTAACTGTTTATTATTATTTAGCATCAAAATGACAACCCAATTAAAGTTTAAGGTTTATTGTTAATTCCCATCTAATATTTTTTTTTTGTTGAAAAGTTTCAGAAATATATTAATTGAAGATGACAACTCAATCAAAATTAACGGTTTATTATTATTTGGCATCAACCCTCAACAGTTTATTATTATTTGGCATCAACCCACTTGCACTGTTATGATTTCTCTTTAGCCTTATTTTCACTTATTAAGACAAATAATTGTGCCAATAAAAACGATGTGCTCTTTCACCTTATTTACACAAATAATTGTGCTAATAAATAAAAATAATGTGCTTTATAATTGGAGTTATAATTGTGTTAATAAAAATGATGTGCACACTTGAAATGAGGAGAAATCTTCATCAGTAAAACAATTAATTCTGTCAAGAAAAACCATAAGCCATAATTTACAATTTCAGTTTTGGTGGGGAGGTTTTCATATCATGAACCATAATTTAAGGTATAGTTTTGATAAGAGAGATCTTCATCTTCAACACTCTGTATTAATATAGTTTTGGTAGGAGAGATCTTCATTTTTAACACTTTATATTAATATATATATATAGCTTAAAACCTTATTTTTCTTGAGCCTTTGAGCCTTATTTCTCATAGACCTTACTCTTCAACACTTTGTATGAATATAATGTTTAAAAACAAATTCTGCAAACTTTTTTAATAGTAAATCTTTATATTTTTTAATAATAAAGTTTTTTTTAATAGTCAATCCCTATATTTTTAATAATAAAGTTTTTTTTAATAGTCAATCTTTATATTTTTTAATAATAAAATCAATTTAAAAAAAAATTAACACTTTGTATGACTGAATAT
>SNQJ01S0124150.1:14516-32391 GCA_010110895.2 Picea sitchensis | reverse complement strand
GAATATGAATATAATGTTTAATTTTTCCTAAGTCAATCTTTATTTTTTATTTTTTAATAATAAAACCAATTTAAAAAACAAATCTTATTTGGAGTTTTTTTTTTTAAATTACATATTTCTCTTAAGAATAAAACCAGTTTTAAAAAAAAATGTTTTTTTAGAATTTAAAAAAAAAATTATAAAAACAAAGGAAAAAAATCTCATATAATATTATAACAATTATAAATTCATTTTAACTTTAAATTTATTAAAATCTATGAATAATAAAACCAATTTTTAAAATAAATATCTCATATAATATTATCATATAATATTATAACAATTATAAATCAGTTTTAACTTTAAATTTATTATAATCCATTAATAATAAAACCAGCTTTAAAAAACTATATTTTTAGTGTTTTAAAAAAAGTTTTTTTAGCCTTTGAGCCTTATTTCTCATAGACCTTACTCTGCAAACTTTTTTTTTAATAGTAAATCTTTATATTTTTTTAATAATAAAGTTTTTTTAATAGTCAATCTTTATATTTTTAATAATAAAGTTTTTTTAATAGTCAATCTTTATATTTTTAATAATAAAGTTTTTTTAATAATCAATTTTTATATTTTTTAATAATAAAATCAATTTAAAAAAAAAATAACACTTTGTATGACTGAATATGAATATAATGTTTAATTTTTTCTAAGTCAATCCTTATTTTTTATTATTTATCCTTATTTTTTATTTTTTAAAAATAAAGTCAATTTAAAAAAAAAATTAACACTTTGTATGAATGAATCTGAATATAATGTTTAATTTTTTTTGAGTCAATCCTTATTTTTTATTTTTTAATAATAAAACCAATTTAAAAAACAAATCTTGTTTGGAGTTTTTTTTTAAATTACATATTTCTCTTAACAATAAAACCAGTTTTAAAAAAAAATGTTTTTTAGAGTTTAAAAAATATGTATAAAAATAAAGGAAAAAAATCTCATATAATATTATAACAATTATAAATTCATTTTAACTTTAAATTTATTAAAATCTATGAATAATAAAACCAATTTTAAAAATAAATATCTCATATAATATTATAATAATTTTAAATCCGTTTTAATTTTAAATTTATTAAAATCCATTAATAATAAAACCAGCTTTAAAAAACTATTTTTTTAAATGTTTTAAAAAAAGTTATTTTTTAACTTGTAAAAATAAAAGAAAAAAATATCTCATATAATATTATAACAATTATAAATCCATTTTAACTTTAAATTTATTAAAATCCATTTTAACTTTAAATTTATTAAAATCCATTTTAACTTTAAATTTATTAAAAAGATTAGGTATTGAGATGTCCCTCACATTTTTGTACACTCCAATTTATTTTGATCGTTCTCAACATTTAATAAATCTCTGTTTATACACATCAAATTGCTTTGATCCCATCCCTCTCAACACTTAATAAATTCTAATAAATCGGAAGTTTAATAAATTCTAATAAATCGGAAGTTAAAGTTTTTGAAGTTTAATAGATCTCAATGTTTATACACATCAAATTGCTTTGATCCCATCCCTCTCAACACTTAATAAATTCTAATAAATCGGAAGTTTAATAAATTCTAATAAATCGAAGTTGAAGTTTTTGAAGTTTAGTAAATAACATTGCCAAAAAAATATCCCCGGGGATGGTGCAGAGGTTAATTTGGGATTAGCTTGGTCTAGGTCCATCTTCTTTCATATAGTTTTAATTCAAGACTGTTACTTGTAAGTCTTAATAACAAGGTTGGCGCATGGATGTTGGTTTTGGTAATAATAATCGTAATAACAAGGTTAGCTCATGGCCAGTTGAATTAGTTATGTAAGTTCTTTTTCCCTCTATGTCGACTTGCCAATTCAGGCCAGTAACGTAAATATGGCCTTATATCTACACTCTTTGATTGTATTTAGTCGAATTAGTTCTGTAGGAGCTTTTTGTCTCTATGTAGACTTGCTAATTCAGGCCAGTAATGTAAATATGACCTGATATCTACACTCTTGATTGTATTTACATTTTCTAGGGATATAAATGTTTCTTTGCCAGACATATTCATAGGAAAGATGAACATGGAAGTGTCCTGTGCTAGTTTATGTTTTCTTCCTATTTACTCAAAAATCATATACCTCGTGCCATTTCTCCTTTGTGTCATTTGATTATATTTACTTTATCTTTGCCAAACATATAGAAAGGAAAGATGAACATGGAAGTGTCCTGTGCTAGTTTATATGTCTTCTTCCTCTTTACTCCGAAATCATATACCTCTCATTTCATTTCTCCTTTGTGTCATTTAAATTATGTTTTAGATTGTAAGATTGAGGAGGGAAGGATTACTCTCCCTTCCCACTGAAAATTAAAACTTGGGGAGAACTTGACAATTAAATCAATGCCATTTTCAATCATATATCCCGCATTTCATTTCTCCATTGTCATTCTAAATTATGTTTTAGATTTTCGGATTGAGGGGGTAGAGATGAATTCCCCCATCCCACTGACAATTGAATCCATCCCACATTAAACAGATAAAATTAACATTTTCCTGATATTAGCTGGAACTTTTGACGTGACCCAATACATGTATTTAGAAGTGAAGAAAACATGTTGAACTACAAACTTCTTGGTTCAACAAATTTTCACTGGAGAGTTTGTATTTGTCCAGGTTGTCTGTTAGAGGTTGAATACATTTCAATTTTCACCTGAACATAGATGCAAATATATTCAAATTGGCAGAGCCTTGTTAAGACTTGTAAATATCAGCCCACAGGAGTGTGGTCTAGTGGCACACTGTGAAGTGATTGAACTTGTGTTAACATTAGGACCCAAGTTCAAAACCCCCCAAGTGGGCCTGGATTACAATAGGATCCGGGTTCAAAACCCCCAAGTGGGCACGAATGAGGCCAGGTGCTGGGTGCTTTTGATGGCACAGAAATGCCCCTCATAGCACAGCCGCCTAGCCTAAACAGCATTTACAGAAAAAATAAGAGACTTCTAAATAACATTTGAGTTCCCTTGTTCTCAGTTGGAAAATAAACCTGCAAAATCGTACCAAACATTCCCTGGCATTCTTAGCACTGAAGATGCTTGGAAACAATTAATTAATGACTCCAAACATAGAACAAAACCTTGGTTGAATAATGCTAAAACTAGCATGTACACTTCCAGCTACACCCAGAATGAGAACTGGAGCAACTACAGTGTCCATGTTTATGCACATGCTTGAAAGCTTCAGCAACTGCTGCAAGTCCGGCATGAAACTGTGATGCATGTTCTCTCTCCATCAGATTTATCCTGGGTGCCTCTAGAACAGCCTTGGGTGGATTTAAAGCCCATTGCATTGCCCATATTGCAAGAGGACGCATGTAGATCAGGGACCGATAGTGGCCATCGATTGTCCAAGCTTCAGGTGTTTGGAACCAGTACCTGAAAGAGAATTTTATGTAATAAGGCTGCTGATAAATTTAGATGCGAGTTGATGCATGAGGCAACATGCCACCGAAATTAAAAAATGAGAAACGATGACTGCATGTATGTTCAAAATTTCCACAAAAGAGTTCCATAAAGATTCAGTCTCTTCATTACAAACTGCAGTACTTTTAGAACCCATATTCTATCACAAACAATGTTTTTGCCATAACAGGTGATGGCTTTTAGCAAGGAAGTAACCCAGGAAATGTTTTTGTTAGGTTCATCTGTAATATATTCATAAATAGCCACCATAAACTTGTCATGAGTCCAAAAGCTACCTACTGAATGACATGCTAAAATAACAAATATAAAGCAACTTAATGCGTCATGAAGGCAATATTGTTGCATATGCTTAACATTGTCTTGCCTTGTTGATGTTGAAAATGGACCGTAACCTTGAAATATTTTTCAAATGACTCATATTTTGAATGTAAGCTGTCATGCAAGAAGCTGTAGAGTCTCAGAGTTGTTTTCTAAGAATTTTAATTTTTCTAGAAATTTTAATAAATTTGCATATAGTTCAGTGGAACAAGGAAGAGGATAAAAATAGACAGGAGCTCTTGTAACTTTCTGATGGGTACAACTGGAAGGCTTCCCATTACTGGCATTGTTATAGAAAATTGAAGGCTTCAATTTGAAGTTATCCCTGAAGAAAGCTAATTACAGTTCAAACGCAAAGGACCATGAAACTTGAGAAAACTGTGGGAGAAAAATAAAAATTGCTAAATATTTTTGATAAATCTTTATTTTTCCTAGAAAGGTTTTGACATGAAGATAAGCCATCCTCGGGGCACTAGAACAAAAGATCAATGCAAAACTCTTGGTGAATGCTTTTATCGCACATAGTTTTCATGACTGATAAGTTTTGGTACATGAGGTATGCCAAGTAAAGAGGACAAACGTTTTTTGGTTGAACTCCAAAGATTTACTTATACATTGTATAACTCAGACAGACCCAATACTCTTGATTTAAAAGCCCATCTATGACAACTGCATAATTGAGGCTCTACTTTTGTCAATATTTCAAAACAAGGTGAAACCTAAAAAAGTGAACAATCAAAATTGCAATGTTGTTAGTTGGACAAACTTACAAAAGCTTATGAATAGATGAGATAATATGTGGTTTGACTTGTTAGAGAGTGTCGTGCTGTAATTTAGCATTATGTCATTTCGAGAATAATAATTCTTTTGAAGACACAGTTTCACCTGACATTATTCTAACATGATGCTTTATACCATTAAATGTTTGTTTGAGCTGCAATAAGGCGATGATGTATGCTATGAAAAGGATCTATATTTATTTTAGAATGCTTGTGTAGAATTTACATTCATTATATACCTTTGCATGAAGCTTTTGAAGGTTGCATATTCTCTTTTGTAATTCTACATCTATGGAAGTCAGACAATTTCCTGTGTGAGTCTTCTATCTGATCATTTGGTCGGTTTCATCAGCAACTTGAAATGGAAAAACATGTCCATTCAACTTGTCCACGAGGATTGGCTAAGTACTCTGGGGTCCACTAGTCAAAAAAAGAGTTGAAAGGTGTCAAACTATGAAACCAATAGAAAAGTACACGAGTTATGACACATGTACTCGCTAAAAAGGCTGAATTGGCTCATTAGATAAGATGAGATATGTTCCTTTTACAGTTAAGCGTTTGTTGACGCATTAGTTAGGAGTTTTCAGTATTTCTATTTTTTATTTTCATTCAGTTCCTTTTAATCGAAATACTTCTAACATTGTTCTAGGAGGGTGGATGTGTAAAGATATATGCTGATAATTAATTAATGCTCTAGGGCATATTATGGTAGGCGTTCCAGGATGCTTGAAGCAACCATTAACAAGTCACAAAGAAATAATTAATTAGTCCTCACCTATGTCCTCTTAGGTATCTAAACCCCGAAAAGGACCAAGGATTAGTTCAGTGAAGAAATGTTAAAGATCACAGAACTTTAGTCAATGAGAGCTTAATAGGTACAAAAATTAAATTAAAGATTTCTTCAGCAGCCTCATTTATTTCAAGTAAACCTGTGTGAAAGCTGTTTTGCTTCATTTAGTATTAAAGTTGTTACTTTTTAAAATAAAAAATGCCAGAATGTTCAACAGAGTAGTCATTTTATAATGTAATTTAGCAGCATTGCTTACCCAAAACCATCCTCTGACCATCCCGCTAGAAAGATCCCCTCAGCCGTAGTGAAGGCCTGATGCTCCAATCCTACATGAAGCATTGATGCAGCCACACCATATGTTACACCTGTCCATATCTCCCGTGATTGCATGCACGTTTCATCTACTTTTCCATTTTGATGCATACCATTCACAGCACCCATTCTTCCTCCTCTAATTTTCATAACATTAAAATCATATATTTTCTGCAGAGCACTTCGTATTTTGTCATCATCAAAAAGTGATGGTAGGCCTGAGGCCCAAGCATACCATTGTCCAGCCAATTGATCTGCTTGAATTGAGTTGCTGTTGCTGCTCGTCCCACTATCATAGTTAAAATATGATCCATTCCAAAGCTTCTCTTCATATACTGCTTTAGCCCTTTGAAATTGACTCCTATATTTTGCTGCATACTCTTTCTGGCCTAATTTATCTGCCATTGCAGAGGCCGCTTGAAGTGCAGCGATCCATAGACCTCCACAGTATGCACTAATGCCATGTACTGTCCAAGTATCATATGTCTGATCAGGGAATCCATCATTCTCAATGAGACCATCACCATCCCGATCAAACTTTTCCATGTATTCGATGGAAGCACAGACAGCTGGCCAGACATCTTTGCCAAAAGTCATGTCACCAGTTGCAACCAGATCCCTATAAACCTGAAGTACAAACTTTGAGTTCAGATCCTTCCACTGACTTGTATCATGAATATTGTATGCATTTATCTCAAGCCAAGGGTCATGCAATCCTAGATCGTGAGGTACAGCACCTCTTACCTTTCTAATTCCCCAATTACCTTCAGCTAGAAATTTAACTTTCTTCTTATCTTCAATTAATACAGCTTTTGCAAACTCACGTTGTATATTAAGCTCAATCTTTGGAAAGAGATCAAGAAGTGCAAAAGATGCATAAAAATGTACATCATATGTACACCACATCATATATTCTACACCTTCCAAATACAAAAAGCGACCAACGTTTTCTTCATCAGCTAGTAAAACATAGTCATATTCATTGGACCCAGAATTCATTTCTGTTCTTCTTCCACAATTTTCAAAATTCTGATCTTGCAGGGCATTAAAATCTGCATCAGTAACACCGTTATAACCATTCAACCTCTGAACTTCTGCAACATGATTAGTCTGGTCCTTTTCTGCTGAAACTGTTACTCTCACTTCTGCTTTATTTTCTTTTTTCCTAGACCTTTTCTGAGAACATAACATCTTGTCTTTGTCTTCTTGAACTGGAAGTCCACCATCTGAGAAAAAATTGATGAGAGAAAAATAACAAAATTAAAACTGAGATGATGTTACTTGTAAAAGTTTGTCCAAAAACTTGCTATAAGAATTGCAAACAATTGTGTTCCTCTTCAACTATAAACACTAAAACACAGTTCCATGCATTATGGAAATTCAATATATTCCACTCATGAAGAATAAACTATGTTGAGAAATAATAACATTAAGGAACAGCTGTGAAAAATCGCCCATAATGTGAGGTGGGAAAATCAGAGTATGAACTCGGAGAAGATTGACAATCATCAAGCATTGAGAAATGATATCAATTTTCATATGAAAATGGGGTATACAGGCATGGCCAATGGGAAAATTTCTGTTTATTAATCTATTTGAAGGACCATGCTGCAATTGGCACAGATGGAGTTTGTATCAACAAAGGTATATCAATTGCATTTGTAAGCAGCTTCATAGGAAACATGGTGACAGCATGTGACAGCACATGATTTCTGGGATTACACAGTGAATTCATAATTCATTTTTTTATACCAAAACCCTCAAACATGACAAAGAAAACATTATTTTGTGAGCAGATGAGTCTTAAAGGGATTTGCAAACAGATTTGAGGGTCAGAGAAATTTGAAGTGATTTTAATAGGCTATAAGAATGTTTTGGGACATTTTCAGCTGGGAAAATAAATCAGACATCAGTAAGATCTTATTTTCTAAAAGGTCTACTTCGTGGAGCTGTTTTTCCAAGTGCTTGGTAATCTTGTGAGCTATGTTACCAGATCCCCCTAGGTCTCATCTGGGATCAGCGTTTCTGTGGATCAGATCTGGATCTGGCAAGATCCATACCAGATCTGGCAAGGATCCATTTCTTGATTGGAAACACCAGAGGATCTGCCAAGGACCTGTTTGCAGCCTCTGCTGAAAACAGATCACCTGGAGATCTTCCAGAACAGCACAATTAAAGAATAACGTGTTTAAAATAGTTAAAATAGAATATGTACGTGGCCTTAAAAGTTAAAACCTTAATGTTTGCCTATAAATTAACCCCTCCCCCATTCTAAAACACATCAATTCGAGTTTTTCATTGCTGTCTGCATTTCTGAGTTTGTGATGTGTGCAATGTTTACATATCATGTCAATGTTTACATGATTATTTTGTAGTGTGCAATGCCTACATATCATGTTGATGCTTACATATTATGTTTCGACTCTATGGCTAATATTAAAGGGAACTCTCTTTTGGTTATATTTTCAAAGTGATGAATGGTTTTGATTCTTTAAATCTGAATTTTCTATTTTTTTGGTTCATGGTTTATTTTTTACTATATATATAGCTATTATGATAGGCATCATAAAAGTATCTTTAAGTATTATTAAACTATATCAAAGATTGTGAATTCTTTGTATTTGGGTTCACACCAGGATGCAAAAGCATCTGGAAGGCCTACAGTGTACACGTCTTTTATATCCAAGATCAGCCTTGCAGTCAAAGATAGGCTCCATCACTCTGGTTGCTATTGTGCCCCTAGCACAACATACTACATTTACAATATATAAGGTGACCCTTCCATAGGGTCCTGAGTCCATACAAGTTGGTTGGGCATATAAGTCAATCTATTGGGTCATCAAGGCCATTTTCATGTGGTCGGCCATGTTGTGATGCCCATAATACTATTTTAGTATGTATAGGTGCATCGACCATGATCTCTAAGTAGATAGGAGTAGGATCCTTTCTACTTCAAATGGATGACTGTTATCACATCATTGGATGATCATTAGACAATCATTTCACTTATATTCCATGGGCTTTCACCTAGCACAGCATACTACATGTATAACATATAAGATGACCCTTACATTAGGCCCTGAGTCCATACATGTTAGTATTGAGATTTGGGTACCTTGGAAAGTGGTCCCCATGTGTTTATGAGTCTCTAAACACAAAGGGGGAGACTATTACCCTTGTACTTTACTTTATGATTCTAATTTCACTTTGACTTAGGAGATTTAAGCCAAAAGTGAAATATGTCACTTAAGTCATAAAGTGACAATTAATTCACAAAGTGGGTGAATTAATAGACATAAAGCAACTAAGGAAAGTGGGTTTCCTTAGTCAGATTTTTGGATTAGATCTCACCCATTGATTAGACTTGGCTAGATTGGATCTAGGCCATTGATCTTTTAGGGCTTGGCCAAAGGAGGCTAAAGGAGGGTATAGTGCATTTATGAGACTCATTCTTCACTTGTGAGAAGAGGAGGAGAGCAAGGGCGCATTTCTTGAGGAGATGGGGGCGCACTTGCATGAGGGTTTGCCCATTTGAGTGAGGGAAGGAGTCATAGCTTGGAGGAGGAGCTTCAATGGAGGAGGAGGCTTACACTTGAGTGAGGGCGCATTCTTTGGTCAAGGGCGCACTTGGAGGAGCATTAGCGTATTCCTTGAGGAGAGGCGCATTTCTTACATGAGAAAGTTGTGTGAGGGTGTGCGCACTTGTTGAGAGGGAGCCTTAGTGAGGAGCACTAAGGGCGCATTCAGTAGGAGGCTTTTGCTAGAGGAGAGGGCGCACCAAAGCTAGGTGTGCACCACATCTTGAAGGAGGGCGCACTTTGAGAGAGACGGCGCAAATTTCAAGGAAAAAGGAAAGAGTCACTCAAGCATTCAAGTGGGTAAAGGATCATGGCATCTCAGTGGTAAAGGCAAAGGCTCAAAGCAAAGGATCAGGATAAAGACAAGCAAGCAAGATGAAGAAAGGCTCACCAAGGCAAGGGGCGCCTTACTTCACAAGGCTTGTGGGAAAGTCTTCGAGGAACTCCAAGGCACCAGAGAGTAGTTTCTATTGTACCAGGTTCACTTGTTTATGTTTCTTGTGTTGTACATTTTGCTTTGAGGCCTTCTATATATATCTGCTCCAAACTGGTTTTCCCCATGGGGGGTTTTTTCCAGGGTCATGCTGACCAAAAATCTATGTGTCAAATTTATGCATGCTTAGAAGTGTAGATCAGCATTTTAAAGTTCAAGATTTAGAGGTAGTGTTATGTGTTTTAATGTATATTGCATGTGCTAAAATTGAGTAAAGAAAACACTTGCAAGGGCACCTTAAAAAAGCATTTAACCATGAAATATTGAGCAGAAAGTTTGGTGACTGTTTGCTGTCCTAAAAACAGCAAGAAAAGACAGCCACACAATTGAAACTTAGAGCCATACTAAGGTCAAGGACAGACCTTAGATGGCAGCCTCATAGGACCTCAGAAAATCTACAGTTAGTTGGGCCATATAAGTTAAAGTAATGGATCATTAAGGCCATTATGTGGTCGATTATATCATTAGATTCTCTTGATATTAATCTATTATGTCTAGGTGATCAACCATAATCTCGAAGTGGTTAGAACTCCTTTCTACTATAAATGAATGACTTTTATCACATCAATGGATAATCATCTCTTATATTTCAGAGAATCATTTATCTTATATTGCATAGGCTTTCAAGTTTAAGGTGTTCTATATCTCTGTTGGGTAGAAGAGTGGACTTGATTATCTTTTTAGGGCAAGCTGCATGTGGATCATTATTTTGGAAGTAGTGTGCTTCCTCTTAATCTAGCCACAAGAAGACAGTTGAGTTGATGAAAGCATGATAATGCTTTACCCCCCACCAGGGTTAGATTCCTCAAAGAAGTAATAAGCTCACTCCCACAAGGTTGCCATTGATTCGCAGAAACTATTGTGGTCATTAAGTCAAGTCACGTGACACGTGCCTAGATGAAGCATTTGGAAGCACCAACCTCTTGAAAGGAAGTTAATGCCCAGCACTTTGTCCTAGGAGTCTTTCTTGGGTTTCCTTTGTTTTGTAACTTGCGGATAACTAATGATATTTGGGTTATTTTTCTGAATATGTAAGTTAATTTAAACCCCTACTTGTACATGCTTGTTGCAAACACCCTTGGATATTTATTAGAAGCAGCTAGAATGCAAAGGGAAATTGAAAGAATTTACCTGTCAGCTGTTGGCCAATCAGTCAATGTGCACTTTGCATATGATACAATTTTGATTGATCCCAACCCTCTACTGAAGGCACCACGTTGTGTCTAGACTCTAGATAATTTTGCATAGGCCTCATGGGTAGTGATGAGTGAGGATAAGATCAAAGCTATTATTATTGGTCTGGACGAATCACCTTACTGGATGAACAATGAATAGCGAACAATACCATCTAGTGATATTATCATTTCCGTTACCAGTTGTGTCATTCAATGGCTTCAAGAGAGTAGGGCCCCAATAAAATTGTTTTTCTTTGACAATGCAGTCCAAATATTTTCCCTTTGCCAATGCAATCAGATAATGAAAGAACATGTACATTGGTTTCTAATTTCTTAGGTTTTCAATCTGGACATTTTTTATATTTTTGGTTTATTAAATTTGAGAAATTTTGATTTATATTATACAGAAAATGAAATATGTACATTGAGAAAGGGGCGCAATTACCATAGCTCTTTTGTCTTCACTATTATTTAATTGGATTCTTTACTTGGATTTCTCTGATTTTATCATTCATGTAATATGGCATATTGTCTATGCTAGATTTGTGGTGGAAAAACTTTGGCCTTGATGCCCCTTTAACTTGAAAAGATTTGTTGTATGCATCTCATGTCAGACTTGCACTATTTCTAGTCGTGAGCACAACCAATTAGCACAAAATCACTTCAATGAACTCATACTTGTCCACTATAATCTTCAAGTTTGCACCATGCAAATACAAGGTAAGAAACTTGAGTTTTGAATCTCAATTATTCATTGTTTTTTGTAAAATATGTCATATTCACGGAAAATATGTATACAAACAATAAAGCAAATAGGAAAGTACAAAAAGCAGATACTGAGCTGACCTCATACTCCAAAACAGATTTACACCTAAGTTTCTAGATAATGAAAAAGCTGAAACCCTCAAGCAGTGCCAAAGCCCTAAAAAGCAAAGCAAACCAGAGACCAACAATCACCCAACAAGACAGCACACCAAAAGATCCTGCCCTGCAATAGAATTGAATTCTGATCCTACAAATACCACCAGCAACTCTAAGCAAATTGACACTCCCACAAGATGTGCTTCATTGTCTCTGAGAGATGACAACCAAGGAAAATACCATCCAAGATCCCACACTTGGCCAACCAGGCCTTGGATGGGTACCCTTGATACAACACAAGCCAAGAAAAAATTCAGACCAATTCATAGTCGCTTTAGACTAGTGAGACTAGTGGTGCTTCCAAGAGGGGGGGAACAAAAAATAAGGGAAAAACAAAAGAAAAACCCCAGCCCGCTCCCTCCTAAACCCAAAAACAAGCAAACTTACATATTTGGTGCAGGGTTACCGCAACCCTGCCCATGAGGAAGCATTGAAACCCGAAGCGAGCTTCCTGAGGGCTTCCTCAGAGCTTCCCGAGCGCTCCCCGTGAGGTCCGAACGCTTACACGCTTAAGAGGAAAAAACACTCATTTTTTTTATATTTTTGAGTTGAGTTAGAGTGTGGAGTGTGGTTAGGGATGGGTTAGAGGAAAGTGAGGAGGGAATAAAAGATATTTTCCCCCTCTCATTTCCTCATTGTTTCTATTTGTGTTTTCTTGAGCTTGGAGGAGAGAGCAAAGGAAAGCTTGGAGGAGCAAAGAGGAGCTTGGAGGAGAGAACAAAGGCAACCATCTATCTCAACTTTCAACTTGCAAGATTCAAGAGCTAAAGAGGTAAGCCCAAACCCCAACTCTCTCATTTCCTTGGGTTAAATTTGTTTATGGTTTTTTCCTCCTCTCCCTACTCTTCCCATTCCTTCTTCTCCCTCATTTTGTTACATTTTGTTCATCTAAAACATGAGGAAAATGGTATTCGTGTGGTTTATCATTCCATTTATTATTCTCGTGATCTTGTTGGGGACTAGGCATAAAAGGGAACAAGAGGATAGTGGCCATACTCATAGTTACCCATTATATGAAGATGAGGAAATTTTGGAAGGGGACGAAGGTGGCAATGAAGATGGAAATGAAGGTGGCAAAGCTTCATTGACACCCTCATGGAAATTTGTGACAAAAGTTGATGTGGGGAGAGGTGCTAGAACCCTTAGATTGCTTGTCCTCATGAGTTATCATAGAGAGAAACCCTGCAGTTGAGATATAGGTAGGGAATATCTTTGTGAGTATAATGGAAGTGATGACAATAAAAGGAGTCCCTTAGAGTTAATGTTTACCCTAACATATCAAAGAGAGACAAATGTATATACATAAAGAGAGTTTTAAAAGCATGAAATTAAGAAAAAGAAAAGCTTCAATCTAATGATGTCTCATCTAGCTTTGGTGGCACATCTCCATCTCCTCGTGGATCTACAACCCCTACATCTAGAAGAACAATAGGAGATTTTTTTGATACTGGAGGTAGGGATGAAGTGGATGCAAAATTGGTGTGGTTTATATATTCTTGTGGTATCCCATTCAATGTGCTTCGCACCCCCTGTGGTATGAAAGCATGGTAGAAGCCATCAGCAGAAAAGTCCCCAAAGGATACAAAGGCCACAGCTATTTTACAGAACTACTTATTGCCAGCGGAAAGGCAAAGAATTCAAGCGGTCTTTCCAGGTTGCACAAATGCAGAATGGTACGGCGTTTGGGGTATCCGTTGTATCCGACGGTTGGTCAGATGTTAGAAACCAACATTTTGATCAATGTTATTGGTGTTTCTAGTGGTGCATGAGTGTTTCACCATGACATGACTCATCTTCAATAAAATTTTCCTTTACTCAAACATTTGAGCTCTTGGTGAGAAACAATTGATGAAGTTGGCCCTTTTAATATGATTCAAGTAATCAGCGATAATCGTGAAATAGGTGTAAGGGAAGCCCGAGGTAAAATCATTGATCGAGCTCATCAACACATCTTTTGTTCTAGGTGTTTGGTGCACACCTTAGACCTTTTGATGCATGATATTGTCAAACATAAAAAAAGTGGATGGATTAATCAGTTGTAAAAGGAGGGGGAAGCAGAGTCATCAAAGGTATATCATCGGGCATGCAAAGGGTCAATTGCTTCACACTCCAGTTCTGGATGCCAAGATTGCACCTGCTAGATTTGCTAGCTAATGCTTTCGCTTTTAGGCCTATTGGAAGGTAGGGCGAGCATTTGGTATGGTGATGAGTGATGGATGGGATGAATTTGGCCCGGTGATAAAGAATTGCGTGTGATCAAAAGAACCACCGGTCTTGAAAGGTGCGAGTTTTGAACCACGAGTTGGTATGTTTGCAATTCCACCAAATAGAAGATTTATAGCAGCAGAGCAAAGTTTCCCAAATTGAGGATCGACCAATCCCATTTAGAAGTGTATGAGAAAATGGATAGCATATTGGGGCAGATTAAAGACATTGTAGCCTAGAGATGTCAACTTGCACACTCATATTCGTGTAGGACAAATGGTGGGAAATGCTAAATATTCCACTACATACCTTATCATATGTGCTAACACCTAAAAACTATCATGTATCATGGCTTTCAACAGCAGCAGCTTGTGGTGGGACCAAGAAAAACCACACCAAGATCCAGTTCAAGGCGAATTAGAAATTTTTAAACAATTTCTTTATAATAATTATACTTATGGTTTTATATATTTCATTTCAATTTTTTCATTATGGTTTTATATTCATTATTCATTTCTATTTATGATAAATTACAATTGTTGCAGGTTATATGAATCGGTAGACAAATTGAGTCTCGAGGGCCGAGGAGAATTATGACAAGATCTGGCGTAAGTGAGCGGTGCAGCCAGGAATTATCTTTGGGACCAGCCATACATTAAGAGATCAAGGAATTTAGGTTCTCTTGCGTGAGTGGAGCGTTCTGGCGATTGGCACTCCACGGCTCAATGTTTGCTTAACCACGGAGTGATTTCACCGGGTGAAGTGAACCTGCATATACAGAGAGGAGTGTTGGAGCACCTACTGATTTCATCCACGACGTCAAAGAAACAAGTTGAATCGAGTGGCGGAGCTTGGTTTTATGTTCGATACCACAACTTACGATTATTGTCCCATTCATCATGAGGAGGCAAGGAGGATACAAACTTGAAGCGTTAGGACAACCATCCAGGAAAAGGAGGATAATTGGAGGATGGGGTAATGCTTTAGAGAAATTGGAGAATGCTATTTTTGATGACGATGATCATCATCTTTGGGATACCACCCCATTACTACCAATCCTTGAGTCCCCGTATTTCGCGGCTCTCCACGACCATGAGGGGCTTCATCTTCATCAACTGCAGTTTCATCCCTACTCGATCCTCCACCACCACGTGGAGGCACGCGCGGCAATCGTGTTGGTGGAATGAGGATGGGATAGTTGTTTGATATTTCTCTCTTTTCATTACTTTAAATGTCAGTCTATAGATGATAGAATCATAGCATTTAGAAACTAGACTCCAGAGTCTAGTTTTGGAACTTTCGATATTCATAATTCAGTCCAGATGGCCTATTTTGTAATCCTTAAGCTATTTGAGTCGCGAGCTCATGTGTATTGTGATTGTTGGATGATATTTAATTCCATAAATTTAATGATACGCTTTCTATTATATATGGCTTAAAAATATATTTGGTTTATGAAGTTGGATTAAGTAATTTACTTTCTACGTTCTAGATGGATTTGATGCTTGAATAGTTGATGTACTACTACTTACTACTATGGATACCATTTTAATGTTACAGTATTACCACCAAATATGCATGGTTTCATACATTATGCAGCTAATTTGTCTTCTGCGTAACACAATATAAAGCATGAAATATAAAAAAATATATATATATATATATATATATAATGGAAGGCAGCTTCAGTATGCTTAAAAGCAGGGATTTTTGAGAATGGCAGCTCAGAATGAAGATTTTTGAATGCAGGCCAGTCATTAGTACGTCGACCCAAAAGGCAGGGCCGAGGAAAATCCCGAGGATCAAAAACCCGGTCGGTAAAAGTCATAAGGTATTAAATTTTGAAAAAAAATGCATATTCATGTGCATCCATGTAGATCAAACCCACTATACAAAAGATTGCAAAGTTTCTCATATATATATAACAAGTAACATTGCATAAAACCAAAACAGCACTAACAGTAAGTGCACTCCATAGTCATATAGATATCTAGTTAGGATTCGGTACATCATCAAAGGCTCTAAATGGCCTATAAAATCCAAGAGCAACTCCAAGTCCCAGGCTAGAGGAGTAGAGACTACGCAATCAATAGTCACGAATCTACATGTTAGAACTCGGACTGAGTCATCATCCTACATCCTCAGCATGGAAGTGGAGCTCAGCGGAAGGATTCCGAGGCTGCAGCGATTCCACAGTCCAAAGAACAAAGATACAGTTGCAACATGAGTGCACACAATAGACGCTTCTGGGATGCTTCGCTTCCGAGGATTTTTTGAAAATGATGCTCCCGACCAAGGTTACCAGAACCGGACCGGTCATTGAACTGATCGACCCAAAAAACCGGAACCGGAAAAAAATCAGATCAAAAAACCGGTCAGTAAAAATACATAAAATATTCAAATTTTGAAAAAAAAATACATATTCATGTGCATCCATGTGAATCCAAACCACTATACAAAAATTTGCAAAGTTTCTCATATATATATAACAAGTAACATTGTATAAAACCAAAATAGCACTAACTGGCAAGTGCACTCCATAGTCATATGAATATCTGGATTCTGAATCAAAATACATCATCAAAAAGGCTCTAAATGGCCTATAAAGTCCAAAAACAACTCTAGAGTCTAGGCTAGAGGCTAGAGAGTAGAGACTACACAATCTAATAGTCTGAATCTACATATTGAAACTCAGACTCAGAGTCATCATCTACATCCTCAACATGAGTAGACTCAACAGGGGGATTTCGAGCCTGGCTTGATTCCCCTGGTCCAGAAGGCAAAGATACAGTTGCAACATCAATGCACACATTCTCTTGATGTGTCTGGGGATCCAAATCCATCGAGGAAAGGTCTTCATTGTCAAAAGTTGTTGGTTGAGTCTCTTTTTTTTTTACTTTTTTAAAAAAAATTGCAAATCCCCTCACTTTTCCAGCCGTACAGAAAGGAATCGGCCGATTCCATACAGAACCGGTCAAAAGCAGCTTGAATGTCCGGTTTGAACCGGTAAGCCCTGTGAACCAGTTAGACCGGCCAGTTTTACCGCTTCTGGTAACACTGCTCTCAACGCTTTGATTCCTAAAAACGCTCCCACTTCGCTTCGCGCTCTAGCAACATTGATTTGGTGTCTAATAGGTTGGATTTACATTGTAGATGAATATATATATTCTTTATTAAATTTTGCATATTTTACGTATTTCTTTAGTAGATCAGTTTATAGGCCGGTTTTGACTCCGAATCAATCTAAACCTCCACTAGTTCTGGTTCTGATTTCAGTTCTAATAACTTTGTGTAAAAGAAACATTAGATTGCCTTGTCGAGACCCAAAAGGATCCACTTTTGACGTCCAGGGTAAAGGCTTCCTACTCCTAAGTCTCGCCTCTTGATTCCTGAGTCCTCATGCCATGGTTGCCATTGATATCATTGATGAGACATGCCATACAAGAATTCTGACATTATATTGATATTTTGCACTGTATGGAGATTAATATTTTTCAGATTAATGATTTTTTCTTGTTCTATCAAAAGATTGGTATAAATTAGTTTATTTTATTATCCGAGTTTCTGTCAAGCCTGAGTCAAAATCTTATGCTTCATCCACACTGAGCTGAAAACAACATTGGTTGGGTCTTATCTAGTAGCTACTATTGCATCTATGAGATCTTGAGATAGACTCATAGGAGGCATCAATTACTAGCAGTGTTGAAAAAGCCTGCAATTTTTCGCGATACTTTCTAATTTGAAAAAGTCGGGACCTTTTCATAAAAGTCGTGGCCAGTTAGTGGAAATCATCCTCATAAAGCAGATTTTTTGAGTTTTTTT
>SNQJ01S0124149.1:17034-30528 GCA_010110895.2 Picea sitchensis | reverse complement strand
GACAAATTTGCTATATAAACCAAGAAAAGTTGTTGTCGCAATTTTGACGACAATAAAAAATCCTGCGACGAATTTGCTATATAGACCACAAAAATTGTCGTCGCAATTGCGACGAACAATTTGTTTCACTTAGTTTGCCTATATTGTCGTATTGGCGATGATATTTCTTTTTTTGTCGCAATTGTGAGAAGTTCCCTACGGTCTTCGTGCTTGCAACATTAATTCAAGTTCGTCGAAATTTCCACGTTCCATGATACAATGTTTGAGAGGCTCAAGATTTGTCACAATATCCATGACATAAAGTCGCAAGAGTGTTGAAATAGCTGTCGTAAAATGACCCAAATTTGCTAGTGCCCCGAAATGATGATAAGGTTAATAAATCTACCCCTGAGAATGAATCTGACTTGAATCTGAGTACATATTTCCAACAACTGAGAATGAATCTGATTTGATTGGACGTCTCTCATTCTTTTGGGCTTCTGCCATCAGGTTTCCTCCCTTCGGACTTTAAACTTATTCCCTACTCCAAGATTTTTTTGAAAACCTAGTTTCCAATAGACAACTAGGATTGACCCTTGATACGATGAACGGTCCTCGTTCACTCGGGCTCGTGTCTTCGGATTTTTTTTGTTGGAATGAAATTTTTACTTGCTATAGGATTTTTCCAAAATACAAATTCCGATAGGCTATCAGGAAGCCCTCTTAAGACTCTGCAATTGGATCTCGATCATTGATTCTTACAGACAAATTAATTTAGGTTGTTAATCACCAAAATTCTCATCCACCATGAAACACATAGGAATTCGAATTCCAAAGTCAAATTTGAATTCGAAACTTGTAGATTGATGCCAAAAATTTCTTCTTAGATTGGTCTAAAGAAAAATTTAAATCTAACCTGTACAAAAATTTGGGGATTTCACTCTATTTTTACAATTTTCCCCAAATCCATCATGGTGAAACTCTACAACAACGAAAATCTACCAATTTTGCACTGGCTCTTGTCCCATACAAGATCGATTTTTTACCTTGATATCTGATACCAATCTGTAATGTCCCCCAACTTAATCGAGGAACATTACAATGTTGAATACACATAAATTCAAAAATTGTTTCAACTAATTTTCAATAGCTTACCAACTACGAATTATACATAGATATAACCATTTTTAAATACATGTAACTATATGTAGCTAAATCATGCTGAAATGAACATGAATGCATCTAATAAATCATCTGCAACAACATATAAATCATTCCCATTCACAGAATAAAACACACAACAACTAACTCATAATTTAACTCAGAAAACAAGTAAACACTTATCTTTTTAAAACAATTGTACAACTAGCTGCTTGGGAAGGACGTTCCACCCAAACATAGACTTGTTGTTCCAAATATCAACAACAAGTCACCTCCGATATGGGGCTAGGAATCCACAAAAGAAGGGTTCATTTCATAGTCCACTCACAACTCAATATCCCACAACCCATTGATATTCTCCTACAACTATCCCAAATTTCCTCTAGCTTTCTTCCTCTTGACATGCCCAACCCAAGGAATGTACCCCTTCACTTCTCTCAGTCCATCAGACATCCCATTCATTTATTAAGGTCTCTATGGCACAGGTAACTGAGAATATCACTACTGGGAACTCAAGGGAACTCACTGCCAGGAAAAATACTAGTGAAAACAACAACAATCACTTGTTGTTATGGTGTAACTCACCTAGGAGTTCACTCTTTAGGCCTGGAAACCTAGCTCTTTAGTCTTCAGCTCAAAAATAGTCCAGAATTGGCCTAATATTCTTGCTCCAACTCTAGTGCTCTTCTTCCTTTATCTTTGCTTGTTTTTTCATGCCAAAATCATGCTTTTCAAACTACCTGTAACTGTCCATACAAATTTTCTCTATTTTCCCAAGAAAAATTGACTCACACTCTTTTCCAAAATTGATTGTACTTAGCCCCACGTTTCCAATAAATATGGGATGTGAATCTCACACCCACCCTCCATCAGTTTAATGATTGAGTTCTCATATAGTGAAACATAAAATAGAAGGTTGTCCCCAATGATAATAAAATCATGGAAAATGGATTGAATACCCATAAAAAGTTTTCCCCTTAGACCCCTCTTTGGCACTCACTTATCTTGTAGAAAACTCAGCCCCCATATCTATCCATATTCCCCAACAATTGGCATCACATTTTATTTATTAAAAAATAGAAAAAACATTTCACATATACATCGCTTGGCCATAGCCACATTTCATATATACATTATAAGTTGGGGATTATAGCAACAATGTTACATCTTGCTTTATCTTGCTTTGTCTTGCTCTATTTATGTTTTTTGTTTTGTCTTACCTTTTTAACTAGAACTCTGATAGCTTTTGTAATACCCCTGTTTGACCCCTAAAATATAATTCTTTGAATCATTTATTATTTGTATGTTGATTTTTGGGTATGTGTTATATTATTTGCATGGTTAGAACTAGTGTTAAATTTGCTTTTTGACAGCTTTTTGCGTCCATTTTTGGGTGGTTTTTTGACACATGGTTTTTGCCGATGGTTTTCTATTTTGGGTTAATGAATTAGGGTTGTTGACTAATACAAGTTATTGGATTAGGGTTTTGGATGCTATGGGATCCTATAAGTATATCATATTGTAAAGAATGTATGATGTGAATGAATATAGAATATGCCATTTTTCTTGGTTTGGGTTTCTAGGGGAAAAATCTCTATGTAATGTGTGTATTTTCCATTATATCTTTTTTGTTCTTTTATTGAAAATCTATTTGCAGTAAATAAATGTATAAGGTTAAAATCTACATTTGGTATAGGAGAAATTATTGGCTTCAGGGGGATGCCTTTGTGGCCAAGGGTTTGGCTCATGATTGTGATAAACCTTGTTACAGTGGGAGATCTGCGGTATTGATTCTTCAAGTGAAAAGAAATGGAGAGAAGTTTGAAAATAGAGATCGAGAAATTTCATGGGAATTTTTTTGAGCTATGGAAGCTCAATATGGATGATTTGTTGGTAGACAAAGATCGGTGGATTGTGCTGGATCCAGGTATTGCACCTACATGAACTTCAACAGATGACTAGAAAATGTTGGATCGGAAAGCGAAGAGAATAATTTGATAGTGTCTCTTAGATTCAATATTACTGAATGTTTCAGGGGAAGATACAACCAAAAATTTATGGGATTATTTGGAGAATTTGTATCAGTCTAAGTCCCTGATAAATAAACTTTTCCTACGGAAGAAGATGCATAACATGAGGATGAGAGATGGAGACTCAGTGACAAATCATATGAATGTCTTCAATACTATGGAAAGTCAATTATTATCTATTGAGATTAAATTTTTTCTTGAAGATAAGTGTATCTGTTTACTATGCTCTTTACCATACTTTTGGGATAGTCTGGTTATGGCCATAGGTATTAATACAACTACTTTTAGTTTTGTTGATGTGGTCTCATCCTTATTGTCAGAGGATATGAGACAGAAGAACATGGAAGGATGGAGTACCGATGCATTATTTGCAAGAGGACGCTCCCAGGAAAGAAATAGATCTAAGTCCTCAAGTGGGAGATCTAAATATAAGTGTAGATCTAAATTTCCTGGAAAGTTTGTAAAGGTATGGTGGAGATGTGGAAAATAGGGGAACTTCAAGAAACAATGTAGATCCAATAAAGTTGAGAGAGTGAAGGGATATGGAGGTACTCCTCTACAGAAGAAAATACCTCCAAGGAAGAAGGAGGGGACATGTACTTGGATTCTTCAAGCACACATGCAAATCATGAGGCATGGTTGGTTGACTCAAGTGCATCCTTTCATATGACTCCCTATAGGGAGTGGTTATATAAATATGAAATGTATGATGGAGGTAATGTTTTCTTAGGTGATGACTCGACAACCAGAATCATAGGATGAGGAATATTCAAGTTTAGGSTCATAGATCGAAGTATTAGAACACTTCCCGATATTTTTCACATCCCAGGATTCACCAGAAATTGATTTCTCTAAGAAGAATGGATGATGCAGTGGTAAACACAATATTTGAAAATGAAACTTGCAGGATGGTTCGAGGAGCAATGGTATTCTTGAAGGGAGTTCAGATTGGAACTCTATGTAATATGAAAGGATTAACTATTATTGATGAGTGTAATAGTTCCATTATTCCTGATATTGGAGCTGAAGAAGAAGAAACTCCTACAATCTATAGAGAAAAGGTTATGCTGTGGCATCAAATATTGCGACATATCAGAGAGAAGGGTCTTCGACTACTACACAGTAAATGTATGGTTGAAGGTATGTCTAAATTATCTCTATATTTTTATTTYTGTGAACATTATGTATATGAGAAGCATAATYGGGTAAGATTCCTCTCTGGTGCAACAAGGGAAGAATGAATTTTACAGCTAGTGCACAATGATGTGTTTGGACCTGTGTCAGTTCCATCATTGGGAAAATATGTGTACTATGTCTCATTTATAGATGATTTCTYAAGGAATGCTTGGATATATTTCCTCAGGAAGAAATATGAAGTATTTGACATGTTTAAAGAGTTTAAGTCTCTTCTTGAGAATCAAACAAAGAAAATAATTAAGGTGTTGAGGATGAATAATGGTGGAGAGTTCTGTGGGAATGAATTTGAAGAATTATGTAAGAAATTTAGTGTAGAAAGGAAAAAGAATAATCCTTATACACCTCATCAGAATGAAGTTTAAAAAAGGAAGAACAAGACACTGATGGAAAAATCAAAGTGCATGCTCAGTGGTGCTGAGTTAGGGAAATAATTCTGGGCAGAGGTAGTGGGTATTGCATGTTACCTACTCAATCGATCACACTCATCAGATGAAAAGACTCCACACGAGGTATGGAATGGTAAGAAAACCTCTTTGACACATCTCAAGGTATTTGGTTGTGAGGCCTATGTTCATGTTCCAAAGGAAAACAAGAGTAAGCTAGACAATAATGCTGAAAAGTGTATCTTTATTGGGTATAAATATGTTCTGAAAGGTTATAAGATTTGGATCCCAGAAACTAAGAAGGTTGTGTATAGCCAAGATGTGGTATTTAGAGAAATGAAAGATGTTGTCAAACAAGAAGTCCTATCAAGTAAGGAAGAACCAGAGAAGAAAGAGTTTGAGTTAAAGGATGATGAATCAAACTCTTTAGAAGAACAAGAATCAGAAGAAGAAGATCCTCATACTCTACTATTGAGGAGATCGGTTCAAGAGAAAAGGATACCGGATAGGTATACTCCACCTTATTTCCATTCAAATTTTTCTTTGTATATTATAGATGATGATCCTGGAATTGCTAGGGAGGCAGTGGATTCAGAGGATGGATAACTCTGGAAAAATGCCATGGTTGAAGAAATGGTAGCCTTGGATAAGAATGAGCCTTGGGATCTAGTGGAGTTTCCAACTGGAAGAAATCCCATTGGAAACAAATGGGTATTTAAAAGGAAGCTGAATGTAGAAGGAAAAGTGTAGAAATACAAAGCTTGATTAGTAGCAAATGGTTATTCATAGGTTAAGGGAATTGATTTTGGTGAGATTTTTTCTCCTGTCTCCAAGTTAACCTCTATCAGATTTATGTTATCTGTTGTTCCTGCGCTTGATTTTTAAGTAGAACAGATGGATGTGAAGAGAACATTCCTACATGGGGATATGGAAGAATAAATCTACATGATGCAATCATGAGGCTTTGCTATGAAGGTAAAGAAGGAGCTAATATGAAAGCTAAAAAAGTCCCTGTATGGTTTAAAATAATCACCAAGGATGTGGTATAAAAAATTTGATACTTATATGTTCGGACTTGGCTTCACAAGAAGCAAAGAGGAGAATTGTGTGTATTTCAAATTAATTGGTGATCATTTGATTTATTTGTTCTTGTATGTGGATGACATGTTGCTGATAGGAAACAACAAGGAATTTATCTACGATGTGAAAATGCAGTTGTCCTCTAAATTTGACACGAAGGATCTTGGTGTTGCAAATTTCATTTTGGGAATGGAAATTAAAAGAGACCGGTAAATAGTAAACTTTGGTTGATTTTGTGATTGATTGAAACCTTAATCATATGTCTTCACCTATGTATTAGAGTTAATTTTGGGCCTAAGTGCCACATCACCATTTGAATTCAAGAGTGTTACGAACCATGATTCTAATACCACATGCCAACTTTCCTTGTGTGTCAAGTTATCATCCTCGAGTGCCACCTGTTTTTCTCTGTCCACATGTCACTCACAATCATGCCACTTGGAGTAATGTAGTTACCAACTTTACAAGAACTATGAACTCAAAATGAGAACTCTATCCTTAAATAAACCCTTGAATCAAAAAGTGGTGCTCCCATAATCATCCCTTTTTGGGGGTTATAATTACAACCTTTTTTCACCATAGCCTTAAATCCTCATAAAGTTGCAAACAAAAGTTTTAAAATTGACCCCTGAATCAAAAAGTGTTGTGCCCAACATCACCCTTATGTTTTATTTATTTTTATGTTTGGACAACATCGAGAAGACATTCTCCTCGATTAATAATTAATAATATAATTATTGATTATTAAATAATATATATAATAAGTAAATGATAATAATAAATAGTTATTGATTATCCAAGGGACACATCCTTTCATGGATGGTCACCATATGTTTTCTATATATGGAACACTCATCATTGTAATAATATATCGATCATATATCATCTCATATTATCTCATATAGAAAATTCAAAATGGTATCAGAGTGGGACTGGGATTGACTCCCTAATGGGAGGGCCCAAGAAAATGAGAGTGGATTATTGTAGTGTAAATTTGCTATTGCATGGTTGTAAAAGATATATGGTGAAGGGTAATGCTTATTATTTCATTCCACACGTTGTTTTTGCATAGTTCCTTCGTCAACCTGCGAAGGAGGAGTGTGGAGGTTTACATGGTTCATTGTTTGATTGTAGCCCTTTGATGAGGGGGGATTAAGAACTTGGCTCCGGGTTCTAATCACAGGAACAAAGTTTAAACCTCTACCATTTGAGCAGTTAAGAGATGGAACTAGAAAATGTTTCCCTATAGTTTAACCCTGCAATATGCCACATGCATGGTCTGTGCAACTTATGGCAACTCTTTGTGCAGAAAATGCAAGAAATTGTTGTAACTAGAGGTAAAGTTTTGGACTTGTTACACATGGATGATAATGAAAACATTCAGAATATTCTTTCCTTCGAAGTATTCAAGGTCATCCATACTATAATTATTAACACATTCAAGGCCATTTCAATGAGGTTAACTTCATTTGAAATGGAATGATGTTTGTTTTTTCTCTCTGTGTAGTTCACGAAGTGTTGGTCACAGTAACATGCAATCACGACCTCCATTAATTATTCTTAGTTTTTGAATTAAAATATGAGTTGGATTTATCCATAGGATTTCAAAGTAAAATTTCTCTATGGCCATGGGATTCAAGGCAAGTGGGAAATGTGCCCATCTTCGATTAGAAAAGTAAGTTTGTGCACAAAGTTTGTGTTAGCTTAATATTTTATTTCCTCTCAAAGATGAATATGACAAAGGCTACTTATGTTAGGATCCGATCCTAACCCCTCTTCATGGGTCATTAGTTAGTAAGATATGTTTTATATGTAATAAAGTTCGATATTAGTTAATAAGGCCTAATAAATAAAGGAGAATAAGTCAATGTAAGAAGACCTAATAGAAACTTTCGCTTCTAGAAAGATCTTCCTCTAGAAGTTTCCTTAGAAGGTAGAATTAGTATAAATAAGAGTATGAGGCATTGGATATTTTGGTCTTGTGGATTATTGTAATAGAGATTTGTTCTGCAAGAGGTTTCCCCCTCGAAGAGGAAAGTGAACATTGCTATCATTAATAAAGGTCCTCTTTATGGAGTTATTCTGGTATTGTTCCGGATATATCATTGTTGTTTTTCCATTGCTTGCTAAATATTTATTTTCTGCATATTATACTATATCTGGAATATTACATGCATAAACCCATGGCCAAGGAGTAATACATGAAAGAAATAAAAATGGTTCTTAAGCGCACATCTATTGGCCACCCTTGTAACCCCTATTGGTACCCCTTCAAGTGGTAGCGCATCAGACAACACCTGTATACAGATCAACCAAGGCATATTAAATCCCAGAGTAGATAAACCAATTGGACACATGAGTGCTATAGTGTCACCGAGAACAACACTCGGGAAGTTAATCTATAATACCTGGGTAGTCGGTTAGTATGGCTAAGGGTATGGTCTAGCCTCCTTAGTTGGTTCCCTAAGATATTGGGCTGAGTACTATTGTTGGATCCCGCACATATATAACAGAGCTATAACACATGGAAAATCCTTGGATGTATACACCTTGCAAACCCTAACCATTGGGATGACAACAACTGGTCTATTGCACCACAAATTGTCCCTTGTCAAAAATTTTCACTGTAGAAACACTCACTGTTGACATTTTTTATTATTGATAATTTGTGAATTCCGCCACTGCAGAAGCATTCATGGTAGAGTATAACTCCACAGGAGTTTAAAAAAAAGAATGAGTTGGGGGCCTGTTAACACCCTTATTTGTAACCTAGTCCATTGCATTCCTCTCTTCATTCTGATCACAGTGGTACCCTTCAATTTTAAGCCTTTTTTTTCTCCGTGGTCCCACCCCTTTCCAAGACACCCTTATTTGACAACTATCCTATTTGACTCCTCTTTTTGTCTTGATCACCCTTGTACATCTCACTTTTTTTGGTACCAATTTTCATCCCGACACCTCATCTACTACCTAATCCGCTACCATGCCAACCACACAAGCTTAGACCCAAAAAGATTGGGAGACAAGACTGTCAAACTTAGAAATGTGAATGGAATCTATCCCCGCTACCATACAAGAAACAATCAATGACTCCCTCCCTGCAACAATACAAGCAACCATTTTTGAAGCCATGCAACCATTCAAAAAAGGTAAGCAGGTAGAGGCCAGTTCAGAGGACCCTCAACATTCCAATTATGAACATACTCAGCCCTCCCACTCCCCTTGGGGTTTTCCACACTCTTGGAATAAGGTGCCCAAAGTTGACATGCATAAATTTTTTGGATCCAACCCAACAGGGTGGGTCTCTCAAATGGAACAATACTTCTCCCTCCATAATAGTTGGGATGACGAGGCCTAATAAATAAAGGAGAATAAGTCAATGTAAGAAGACCTAATAGAAGCTTTCACTTCTAGAAAGATATTCGTCTAGAAGTTTCCTTAGAAGGTATAATTAGTATAAATAAGAGTAGGAGGCATTGAATATTTTTGTCTTGGAGATTATTGTAATAGAGCTTTGTTCTACTAGAGGTTTCCCCCTCGAAGAGGCAAGTGAACATTGCTATCATTAATAAAGGTTCTCTTTCTGGTGTTATTCTGGTATTGTTATGGATATATTATTATTGTTCTTCCATTGCTTGCTAAATATTTATTTTCTTCATATTATATTATATCTGAAATATTACGTGCATAAACCTGCGGCCGAGAAGTAATACACGAAGGAAATACAAGTGGTTCTTAAGTGCACATATGTTGGAAACCCTTGTAACCCCTATTGGTACCCCTTCGAGTGGTAGAGCATTAGACAACACCTATATATGGATCAGCCTAGGAATCCTAAATGCCTTCGTAGATAAACCGTTCGACCTCCTGACTGCTATAGTGTCACCGAGAAAAACACTCAAGAAGTGACTCAATAGTACATGGGTAGTCAGTTAGTATGGATAAGGGCACATTCTAACCTCCTTAGTTGGTGCCCTGAGATATTGGGTCGAGTATTACTGTTAGCCCCCACACATATATAAGAGAGCTATAGCATAGGTAAAACCCTTGGTTGTAGACACCCTGCAAACCCTTAACCTTGGGATGACAACAACTGATCTATTGCACTACAAATTGGCCCTTGTCAATTTTTTTTGCTACAAAAACACTCCCTACCGACATTTTTTTATTATTGAGAATTTGAGAATTCCGCCACTGTAGAAGCATTCAGGGCAGAGTATAACTCCGTAGGAGTAAAAAAAATTAATAAATAAAAAAAGGAGTCGGGTCCTTTCAATACCCTTATTTGTAATCTAGTCCATTGCATTCTTCTCTTCATTCTGATCGCAGTGGTACCTTTCAATTTTAAGCCTTTTTTCTTTCTCCATGGTCCCACCCCTTTTCGAGATGCCCTTATTTGACAACTATCCCATTTGATTCCTCTTTTTGTCCTGATCAACCTGGTACATCTCACTTTTTATGGTACCGATTTACGTCCCGACACCTCATCTACTACCTAAGTCGCTACCATGCCAGCCACCTGAGCTCATACCTAATAATATTGGGAGACTAGATTGTCCAACTTAGAAATACAAATGGAATCCATCCCCGCTACCATACAAGAAACAATCAACGACTCCCTCCCTGCAACAATCCAAGCAACCATTTGTGAAGCCATGCAACCATTCTCAAAAGGTAAGTATGTAGAGACCAATTCAGAGGACCCTCAACATTCCCATTATGAGAATACTCATTCCTCCCACTCCCCTTGGGTTTCTCCACACTCTTGGAATAAGGTGCCCAAAGTTGACATTCATAAATTTGATGGATCCAACCCAGCAGGGTGGGTCTCT
Source organism: Picea sitchensis (assembly GCA_010110895.2). Lineage (NCBI taxonomy): Eukaryota > Viridiplantae > Streptophyta > Pinopsida > Pinales > Pinaceae > Picea > Picea sitchensis. The sequence goes on along the minus strand of SNQJ01S0124149.1, from coordinate 19,866 downwards.
CAAATGGAACAATACTTCTCCTTCCATAATATTTGGGATGATGAGACCAAACTCCATGTAGGGGTTTTCTACCTCGTTCAAGAATGATGGAAGTGGTGGAAGTGGCATAAGAAAAGTGATCCAGGAATACCCACTTGGAACAGGTTCACTAAAGTAGTTTGTGCCCATTTTAATAGGGAATCACATTTTTTGTGTAGACTCACCAAGTTGCGCCAAACTGGATCAGTCACAGATTTCATAACGACATTTGAAAAGTTGGCTGTCTAGACTGAGGGATTATCTGATGCATTTTAACTTGAATTCTTTATCGGTGGCTTAAAGGAAGCCATCTGAGATCATGCGAGCATGCGTCATCCTGCTACGTGGTTGTAGGCATGCCAATTAGAAAAGGAATCAGATACCATCCTTCAGTCCCCACCCATGAAGGATCAAGTTCTCACCTTTCCTCACCCTGGGGCTCACCCAGCTCCGACACAAATACTGATGGTACAAAAGCTATCTCTAGCCGAAATAGTGGAACATCACAAGCAACTTTTCTACTGTTGTGATGAAAATAATTCACCAGGGAATAAATGTAGAGAAAAAAATTTCTTCCAGATTGATGCATCCACTTCCTCTCCTTATAAATACATCCCATCAGATGAGGCTCCTGACTGAGACGAGGCTCCACCAAGTGATCACATCGAAGCTCGAGTTGTAACCCCTATGGAACCAGAGGAACCCGTCATATTGCTTCATGCACTCTCAGGTATTTCGACCCCATAGACATTGAATCTCAAGGGCTACATCAAACATTGACCGATGGTGGTGTTGATTGATAGTGGTATCACCCATAATTTTATTCATCGCAGGCTTTCTAATGAGATCCATTGCTTTGTCCACCTTGTTTCTAATTTTCAAATCCTCATCGCTAACGGTGGTACTATGAAGTGTGGGTATTGTTGTGAGAATGTGAAACTCCAAATGGGTGATTATACTATGAAAACCCACATGTTATTTATTTCTATGGGTGGTGCTGATATTGTATTAGGAGTGGAATGGATTCACACTCTGGGGCCAATCAAAATTGATTATCAAGAATTATATATGAGCTTCACCCAAGATGCTCACCCTTATACCCTCCGAGGTCTCTAAGCGGGCTCTCTTGAAATCATAAGCTCTCACAGGATGGAAAAAATGTTGAAGAAAGGCCACCATGGTGTGATTTCTCAATTTAATGTCATCCAGGTCACTGAACAAGCCTCTCAAGTAGTTCCTCCTAGCCTGCAACTCATCTTGGACAAGTACCCCAAGGTATTTGAGATTATCACAACCTTACCTCACTCCAGGGGTGAGCATGATCATAACATACCTCTTCTTCTGGGAAGTCAACCCCCCAATGTATGGCCCTACATATATCCATTTGATCATAAAAATGAAATAGAAAATATGGTACATGAATTACTAGAGGCGGGGGTAATTCACCCCAGTATCAACCCATATTCTTCACTAGTGGTCATTTTCTTAAAGAAAGAAGGTACTTGGTGCATGTTCCCTGATTTTTCGTGCCCTAAATAAACTGACCATCAAAGATAAGTTTCCCATTCCCATCATTGGTGATCTGTTGGTCGAACTCTAAGGTGCCTATGTATTCACCAAATTAGACCTTCGCTCCAACTATCACTAGATATGGATGAAGGAGGCAAATATTCTGAAGATTTCTTTCAGAACTCATGAAGGACATTATGAATTCTTTGTTATGCCTTTTGGCCTTTGTAATGCCCCATCCACCTTCCAAATTTTCATGAATAAATTATTGAAACTTTACCTTCGAAAGTTTGTCTAAGTTTTCTTTGATGACATCCTCATTTAAAACTGCACTTGGGATAATGACCTTCTTCATGTGGAAAAAGTCCTTCACTTGCTGTAGGAAAACCAATTGTTTGTCAAAAATACCAAATGTTCATTTGGAGTCAGTGAAGTGGAATACTTGGGACACATTGTTAGTTGAGAAGGGGTAAAAGTGGACCCTAAAAAGATACAAGCTATGCGGGAGTGGACACGACCCATGACCTTAAAGTGCCTAAGGGGTTTTCTTGGTCTCAAAGGATATTACAGGAAATGTTTCCACCATTATGGAAAAATTGCTAAGACATTGAGTGACCTTCTTAAGAAAAATTCATTTCATTGGACACCTGCTACTGATCGATCCTTCATAGAATGAACGAGGGCCACGTGCACTACTCTTGTCCTAGAAGTGCTCGACTTCAACAAAATATTTGTGGTGGAATCAGATGCTTCTGGAACTGGTATAAGTGAAATTCTCACACAAGATGGTAGACCTTTGACCTTTACTAGCTCACACAAAAAGGGAAAATATAAGATAGTAGTTGATGCATTATCACACCAACATGAGGAAGCCAGATCCTTATTTTCCTTATCCTTATTGGTCCATGATTAGATTGAAGAAGTACGCCAAGAGTGACTAGCACACCCAAATCTCTCCAAGTTAATTCATCACCTTCAGGAGGACCTTAATCATCCCATCAACTACACTCGGTAGGACAATATTCCCAGATATAAGGATTGCTATATTTTTAGCTCGGGGGGTACTCCGCATGTTTTGTCTTGTATGAGGATGTTACCTTAATATTTACACTACCAGTCACTTAACTTTGTAATGTGTTTTTATAAAGTTGTTTTAAGTGGTTCTTTTATTAAAGTGACTTTTTAATAAAGTGTACCTTCTAATTTTAAAGTGGCTTTATTTTCATAAAGCACTTATGTAATAAAGTGAAATCACTTTGATATTTCAAGTGATTCATTTTGGAGGGAATGGATCACGACCCTTGA
>SNQJ01S0124149.1:0-17024 GCA_010110895.2 Picea sitchensis | reverse complement strand
CACACGATGGAAGAATAGTGACTATTGATCAACTTTTGTTTGTTGGCTCTGACTTGACCATCAACCCAATGACCTCCCTAAACGGTTCTTATATGCAGTCGGTATCACCCCTGCCACAGGTTAATTATGTGGCCTTGTATCCCATGACTTCAAATTCTGATGACTTGGATCCGGTAGTTGACATGGTGATCTCTTCAGTAGGGCTATTGGAGTATGATCTCCTTACCCCTAACGAGACACTCGACATGTGTTCCTTCCTGAGCATTCTTCTTCCATCCAGTGAAGATCTCTTGGAATCCATGACCGAGTTTTGTCCCTTGATGTGGTGCCCTTCTAGAGCATTATCCTCTTGGAAGCTATGATCAAGAAGAAGCCACGAGCATAGTTTTCCTCTCTATAGAAAGCTCGTTAAAAAATGAAACAAAAATATGGGGATTCAACCCGCAGCCCTGAGCATAGTTATTTTCTTGTGTCAAGCTCGTTAAAAAATGAAACAGTCACCTCTCCCGTCAGGTCAAGTCTTTCGCCAGATCTCGTAGATTTCAAGTCGAGTCTTTCGTTAGGTCTCGTATTTGAACCTTCATTTCATCCACCTGTATCCTTTTTCTCCATATAGTACAGAAAATGGTGACAACCTCAAAGTCGACGAATAAATTGAAGCTTAGGGGGCATGTCTCCAGCCTTTGATGATCATTCTAGAGTTAATCCACTATTTTTTCAAGTTGGGGGTATACCGAGCTTAGTCTTTATTCTTTCTTGTGCTCATAAAAACATGAGAATGTAACCGAGTAGAGTTTTATCACTTTTTTGGACTCGTAAAGTTTATACGAAAAAGGAACCCCCTGGAGTCTCCTTTAAGCTCTTTTCAGACTCTCTAAACATGAAAAGATTGTTGAGTGATATTTCTTCCTTTCCCACTCGTTAAAAGGTTTGAAAGGGTGTATTTAGAGTGATAATGTATCTCTTTTTCGGCCTTGAAAGACTAAAATTATGAAAAAGGACAACACTGGAGTCGTCTTTAAGTTCTTTTCAGACTCTCTAAATATGAAAAATCATTGAGTTTACCTTCTCTGGACTCGTTAAAAAAGCATACATTGAAGGGCCCATATGGGACCGAACCCTTACTTCTTCCAGTTCATTAAACAAAGGAAGAGTAAATTACCGAAGGTGAGTTATATAGATCATGTGTTACCCTCCTTGAGCTCGTTAAATTAAAAATAGGTACTCATCTATCTGGAATGGGGGGGGGAATTGAAGAAAGCAAGCCAAGCAATTTTTTAGAACATTACCAGTAATTCTTACAGTCGCCCTTGAACATGGCATTTTATCTTTGCGCACATTTTACATCTGCCGAACCTCTACACTGAACCAATCCTGTGAGTTTATTTACTCCTTTGGGTCACCCGACGAAAGTCACAGTATCCACTGCATTATCAAGTTTTGGTCCTTGTTGAGTTTCTATTGTCATGCCTCAGTGTTCAAGGGAAGTATCTGCCTCAAGAGTCAACCATCACAAATTCCTATTTCAATACCCGTGTCAGCCCATGTTCATTTGATCCACCAATTACATCTCTATTTCAGTTTCGTGTCATTGATGGGGGATACACCAAGGCCCTCCCTCGACGAGTCTATTCATTTCGACTTCAGCACATTATCCAGGAGCTAGACTTAGAAACCAGTTAGTACCTTGGGACCTTCATTCCTTAATGGCAGGCCTCCTCACGTCCGACAGTGGGTTTACATCATTAACTTCTGATCGGATGATTCCATGGATGCTCGACTTCCTCTCATCCATTCACATTCGTTGGAATGTACTAGAGTACCTTGGGAATCATTGACATCAATGGTGATTTCCCTCTTGTTTGTTAACGGTTTACCTCATTGACCGGTAATCAAGTGGTTTCTACCATGTTTGACATCAGGACATCTATTCACATGGTTAGATTTGCACTACATCAAGATCGGTAAGAAGACCCTGGGTTGTGTCATCACTCTTATATGTACTTTTCCCAGGTTGTGACAAAGTTTCTTTTGAATGTTGACACATATACTATCACATAGATCCACTTTTTATTTTTCATGGCTATGTCTTGTCGTCTCGTAGATCCACTGTATATTCTTCATGGCTATGATCAGTTCAGGTCATAGGAGTATAGATCCACATTGTATCTTCAGTGGCTATACCTTTTTGTCAATATAATTATGGATCCGCAGTGTATTTTATGGCGGCCATACCTTGCAATTATTTATCACCCAAGCATAGGTATGCATGCCTTGGGTTTGAAACATATCATAATATTTGTTTGATGGTTGTGTGTAGCTTCTACTAGGTTCTCTGAGTCCATACCCTTGCTTGAAAAATTCTACAAAGTACTTCAGTCATCGGTTTTTGTCTTCTAACTTCGTACTTTGGGGGGAAATCTATTACACATCAAAATTACTCACTTCAATGATGACCTATTGTCTTCATTTCAAGTGTCGCAAGTGTCACATTTTGGTCGCAATGCCGCAAACATCATAATTCCATCTTGCCTATGTCATGTATCTAACAACATCACAGGGACACTTAAGACACCTTCAAAGACTGGTTTAAGAAGCAGAAATCATTTGATGAAGAGTACAAAGCATTTTCCATGAAGAAAACCACTTTAAAATGATTTTTGGAAGGCAACACTCCCCTACCCACTGTCAGGGAGCGGTGAAATGCTATGTGCACCCTTTTGGGGGAGGTCTTCCCTTTCTGAGCGAATTTTGGTTTGTTGAGATAAATCAGGGAAGAATCCCCTCAATCTCTAAAGTTGGTTGGATTCGAATCTGAGGTCAAGGCATGATCTTAGGGAAGATCCACAATTGAAGGAGAGGAATCCTCAACTTATCCCAAATATCTTTCAAGTGGTTAGGTCTCTCCAAGCTTATATAAGGAGGATTTCTCATGGTGAAGATAGATAGAGATTGAGAGATACCAAACTTATGATTTCATGAGTGGTATTGATATGGAGACATTGTGAAGCATCAAACTTATGATCTCATAAGGGAGATATCATTGAAGCATCAACATTCTGTGTGGATTATTTGATCAAGGGTCTGGACAAAGAGAGATTGGTGAAGTTGTTGCACTACATCCATGGTTGTAAGCACCACTTTGTTCTCATTAATATAAATCTATGCTTGGCATGTTTCCTTTAAAGTTTGTGTACATTTCATGAACTTGTTTCTTTTATAGATTCATTATGAAGCTAATCATGGTAGAGTAGGAAGTACCATTGTTGTTGCTCATTGTACCACATGACCTTCTGAAGAACTTGGAGATCAAGATCAGCCTGGATCGATCAAGGACAAACGTCGGTAAAAAGTTATTTACTATTCTTCATTCTTCTTCTTTGATAGTTTATCTTTATGAAAAGGAAATTCAGTGTCCACAATAACACTTTTCTATCTTGGGCATAGGTGTCTAGTATCCAAGAGGAAATCCACTTGTCTGCAGGGGGATTATACTGTAACAATAAGCCCATACCTCTTCAATTATTTTTCCATCAAAATCAACCCACAAAAATTTGGAATTGCTTCTTCATACTCCAAAGATCATCATGGGGAAATGCAAGGAGAGAAAAAAGTCCCACCATTGGTATGTGAGTAACTTGGTAAAAAAATCTGGGGTGGTTGGGATGGGAAGGGGAGGGGGTGTCATCATGGACCTTGGAGGAACAATTGAAACTTCTTTTGCATGGGGACTTGGTGTTTTTTCCAACAACCAAGCAAAAGCTTATGCACTTTGGAAAGTATTGAAATTTTCTAAAGGTTCATGTGCTCAATCTCTCCAGGGGATTATATCAGAACAAGCCCATACCCCTTCAATTATTTTTCCATCAAAATCAACCCACAAAAATTTAGAATTGCTTCTTCATACTCCAAAGATCATCATGGGGAAATGCAAGGAGAGAAAAAAGTCCCACCATTGGTATGTGAGTAACTTGGTAAAAAATATGGGTGGTTGGGATGGGCAGGGGAGGGAGTGCCATCATGGACCCTTGAGGAACAATTGAAACTTCTTTTTCATGGGGACTTGGTGTTTTTCCAACAACCAAGCAAAAGCTTACAGCACTTTGGAAAGTATTGAAATTTTCTAAAGGTTCATGTGCTCAATCATTGGTTGTAGTGAGAGATTCAAATACAATAATTAACCATATGGAATTCATTGTGCCCTAAAATAGTCTCATTCAACTCTGTTGTTATCTTGTTGATTGACAAACAAGCAATTATTTGGTCTAGAGGCAAGAAAATACTAGATGGTGGAGTATAGGAAATATGTTTATGGAATGAATCTAAGTGAACGAGAAAATTTTTCAAGATGGTTTGTTAGCAATGACATGTGCAAGTTATGTTTTATTTGTTCAATATTTTTAAAATTCACCTAGTTATTTCTAGACCAAAACTGTTATTAAATCCTCCATAAATAAATGCGGGTCTATTCCAAAGGTCATGCAATCTACAAAACATAAAGTATTGAATCCATGTGTATGTTGAAACTTAAAATTTAATAAAATTCACTAAGAGACGTAATAATCCCATGGAGAAAACTACAAACTTAAAATATGATATGTGAAGGATGATCAATTCCACTGGCAAAAAAATTATATGAAATCCATTTAAACTTCACTTCAAATCTAGAAGTCAACACTTAGATATATTTTGATGAAAAGAGAATGACATATATTTTTAATCCATATGTGCAAGAATGTCATGTGTCATCTCTCGAAGGTATCACTTGTCTTCTTAAATCTAAATTGATGACATAATCAATTATATGTGGCAACCTATGATTGATCCATGCCTCAACAAGATGACTTGATAACATCACCATGATGACGTGTATATATATGAACTTGTTGTGCATTACCCTCTAATAATTGCATGTTTCTAAATAATTTATACAATGTTGATGTCAATATACTATATGGTAGGATCTACTAATCCTACCATGAGTTATAATGTCAAGAGAAGAGGTGTTCTCATGAGGTGTATTATGAAAAAATAACCTTTTAGTACAATTATTGTCATGTTGTTCATCACACTTTATGTGATTTCCATAGAATGGCCATAACATACAAGAAGAGGAGGTTTATCTGGAGCTCAATTTGTTCCATTATATTTTAGAATGGAGTTTAGTGGGTGTAATGTGCATATGAATATATGTCTAGACCTAGAGGGTAACTTCCTTCTAACACTATTATTATGGTTTGATCTCATGGGTGAGTTATAAGTTTGTTTATTAATGGTAGATGGATTGAATTGATCTAATGTGCTTGTAAGATCTCATTCTAATAATACTTATATGAATGATAAGAGAATAAAATGATTTATACCTTTTCGGGAATGTGTTTTGGATTGTGGAGGGGACCACCCTTCAAACTTGCATTTTTCAAAGACATTAATAGGTTGAATGGTTGAATAATAGCTAAACATCTATGAGGAAATAATCATATACAAGTGCAAAGGAAGGCTACTAGGTGGGATTGAAAAAATAGAACTCTCTTAGTCTGCCACATACACAATACATAAGATACGACGTCATCTAAAACTCAAGTGCACCACCATCTAAGGGAGTTTTAGCCTTGGAATACATTGTGCAAAAAGATTAGATATGAAGCCCACCCTAATAAAATATCGTCCCATGCTTGAGCACCCCATGCATAATCAAAATCCATCTTAACCATATGTATCTAGTGCCTCGCCTACCATACAAGAGGTTCAAGAGAATACAAGGCTGGAAGTTCCATTTGCAATTTTTTTTATTTACCCATTTGTGGTAATTTGGAATGGCTTAACTAAAATACACCATGCCTTCACAATGTTATAAACATCATGCATTTTTCTAAAATTTGGCAAACACCAAAGGCTTACTGACATTGTAGGAGGTGAGAACTCATACATCCTTTCAAGATTATCAATGCCATATTGCTCACTATGTCATCGCTCCATGATTTCAATGTTCAACTTGTTACATTTGCATTCTCAATCAAAGTATTTAGCATGTTTATGCATGTAAAACAATCTCTTGTATCCCAATCTGTGGGAATCACAATACCCTTAACACTGAAACCTTGGGGTCTTCCCTGGTTTATTTTTCCGTCAGCAATGATTTGTGGAAGGTTCCACTTCATTCTACATATCATTGAGGAATGAAGAAGTAGGTTGTGACGTTACAATGTTGAGTAGAACACCATGTCCATGACACAATGAAAGAATGGTAATGCTCTTTGTCACATGAGACACAATGAGACACGCATGAAAATAAGGAAAATGCCCTAAAAAATATTTATGTTTGATTAATACAGCCACCTAAACCCTGTTTAACCTGTACCATTATTGCATCTTCCCAAAAAAATCTTTTCATGCTGCACCAAGTTTAAAGTTTGCACATTGCTTGAAAAAGATGTTTGCCACATGTCACATGTCATAATACTTTCAAAGTTTCATATATCAAGTCACAATATTTTGGAAGTTGTGTATTTCATATTCAAGTCTCTATTTGTTGCCTTATGACTCCATAGCCCAAGCAATAAGGCACCAGGGTCTTGCTTTGCATTCTCACGTGTTGAATCAAGGAGTATTGATTCAATATATACCAAGTTTTATAAGAGAAGTTGAAATTATCATTAAGTGTTTAACAAAATTACATTCATAGATAGATACAAGCCATAGAAATAGCCTGTGTATATTATCAGATGGAAAAGTACCCATAATGTCAATGCATTTTATGCACTACTACATGTTCAACTATAGTAATGTACATCTAATTGTCTTATAAAATCATTACATGACATCATGAATTTCTTTAGTCTTCTTTTTTGCTTTCCATTTCTTAAGCAATTCATCCATCTCCATGTCTCGCTAATCGGTGCTCTTCAACAGCTGATGTTGTTTCATCCTTTCACGTCGAGTATGTATGGTCTCATACCCACAGCATGGATTCCGCTGTGAGGGGCTACCTAAAAAATAAAAAAATATTAAATTTATATGGCCAATTTTAAATATTATTGAAGTAGTTCCTATTAATGGCTAAAAACCCAATGTAATTATTTCTACTCCAAGCTTTTAGTCGGCACCCCTCAAGTAGTTTGTGGTTATCTAATTGCTCAATTGCTCTTCAAGTCATAGATCAACTATTCTCACCATTGAAACATCACGTACCCTATAAGTACAAAATTATTAAGTATATGATTAATATATAGACATTTTTACCATTGTGAGCCCCTACCATGAACATCTGGGTTGCACTCACCTGGATGGCGCATTGGGGAGCACCATGATATTTTGGTTTTGTTTCACTATCAATGCTATGTTTTTAAATACTAATGGTTTCATTGATAGTGTTTCCTTCCTCACTAAAACAAAGTAAGACATTAAATTATGGACTTATATCAAGTACTATGTATTTTATAAGTAATGAAAGGTTACTGTGGACTGATTTTTATTTACCTTATCCCTGTGAATTGGATCTTGGGGTTCACCCCATGCTTTTCCTATGATCAACCACTTCTTCGCCTTTATAAAGCCATACTTGTAACCAAGTTGGAGTCTTCCTCCGTGGTTCCAGTTCCAAAGTCGCTATTCCCCATTGCATACTGGGTATGATTTTTTAATGTTTTGGCTTCCATCACCTGAAAGTTGTAAGTAGATACAAATAATATTCTTAATATGTTTGGGTACTTAGTATTCAAGGATCAGAACTCGAGTAGCCACCCCGGCCTAACTTGTATTGGGCCATGTTTGGAATTTCTTGGTTGCCTTCATGTTAGGCAACCTATCAATGTACCCTGTGCTAATGTTATATATAACCACACTTTTGTCAGATCTAAAGAAAATAAAGCTAGTATTGAATTAAAAAAAATTGTAATTTACCTTGGTGTACCAGTTATTGTTCTCCTTATTTTTTCAAAATATTCTCTTTAGCATCATCAATGATCACCTTCCAATCCCTCTCTATAATTGAGGGAGGACACTCATACCTAGATTTCTTGCCAAGCTTTGTCTATAAACATCCCTCATATATTTTAAATATTCACCCACAACAGATGTGACCGCTTATTGAACGGTCTACTCCAAAGAGGCCTCAAGATAATCCATAAGTTCCTATTGAGGTTGGGAATTCCCAATGCACTCCAATTCCTCATGCAAGGTTTCCCCAAAAATAAATAAGGCCTTGCTCTCTAGGTGCCCATAAAAAGGATTTCCCACAATAATAAAAGACCATTAATTTAAAAATTAATAATCTAGATGATTTATGTATGAGGACAACATTAAATGATTAAAATATGAATTAAACTACTTGGGAGTCTTGATTGTTTTAATGGAAGTCCATTATCACACCAAAAATGTGCAATGTGAAGGGTCCATGTGCTTCTGTCACACGCCTAGGTCCAAGAAATGCAAACCATCTCACCACATCAATTATGATCCTCATCTCTCACCATATCTAGACTCACTCCAGGTGTGGATGTCTAGCAGCAGGTCATGGCTCCCATCTAAATTAGGTGTGGAATATGAGAAGTAAATAGTGCTCTAGAAGTCGCATGAATCACTGCATCAGACTTCTAGAAGTGTCTCTCAGAGTACCACTACTACTCAAGCAACACCTAGCTTAATAGGCTCTAAAAAATTTCTTTATAAAAGAAAATGTTTAATGATTTCAAGGCTACATGAGTACACATTACACTCTCAAAGTACTCAATTGAACATATGAGTACATTAAAAAAACACTTTAAATTATGGTTACACCTTATATGTGTTGTTGTGACATATGCTTGATCTTTCTTTGACGTCTGGATTTTGTTTTGGACGATCTAACAATCTAACAAATTCCTTGTTAGATTTAATGATCTTTTTTAATAAGAGCATCAGATAAACGCAAGAATAAAACCCCTCCATCACCGAATCATGATCCACATGGTCAAGGACTACATATATATATACTTCATAAAAACAATGTTATTTCAATAAAATTATATAATAAAATAATAAAACAAATATAAATGAAATGGAAATTGATAATCACTTACATGTTATGTGGTCATTCTTTTCCACTATCATCCCGCCACATTATAATATAATTAGAACCCTAAATATTTAAAAATATTGTTAATGATAACAAAAAACAAATGTTAAAGATAATAAAACATATAATGCAATAAGTAGAGGTTTATCAAACAGGTGTTGCATAAGAACTTGCACACTATTAGTCAATGTTTCTCTTCGACCAAATGGTAATCCACTAATAACCTTTCCCTGGGAGCTATCTTTTTTAATGCGCACATGACTACCCGATTCTCTTCATGCCCCTCATATATGTACCGGTGGTGTTGTTTATAAACCTCATGATATTGTCGAAAAGCTTTAGCCTTCCATCAATATAGATAGTCAGCCTCCCTTATTTTTATCCTTGTTTCTATTAGTTGCATATAATTTACTAAGTGAGTGCATATCTCTTCATATTTCTCATGTAAATTCCAACCAGATCCAATTGTTATAATTGTAACACTGTCCGACATAGTCCATCAATCTGCCATCAGATTGTATTTGACTATTATTCCATCCATGTAAAATAACCCCAAGCCATGCAGAGGATGGTGCAATGTGATATGTCCTATTGTTGACAACGGAGTCAAGAGATCTAGAGTGTAGTCTCCTTAGGGTGCTCATTGTTTCACCAAATTCTTATACCTGTGTGGAACCTCTATGTATCCTATGATCTCACCATCATAAGAGCATGATCCTCCTCAACAAGAAAAAATTCCATGCGCTCTACAAAAATTTTATTCTCACTTTTCACCTCGGTCCTTGTTTATCATATCTGTACTGATGCAAATTTATTTTCGACTTCTATTTGTCCTAAGATTTCCTCACCAAGGAAAAATAGTCCTCGACAGCACCTGCTTATTAAAATTTTCATTTGCATGTGCACGTGTTGTTAGTTAGTAGTCCATCATCATATCTCGTAGTTCTAAATAAAAATTATATCTTTAGTTTTGAATGCACAATTAGACTAGGGTGCACTTACCAATATTAGTGGTCAACCACCTAATTTAATTTGATATCCTCTTGATTTTGGACATATTAATGTGATAACATCTAAGGACATGATAATATCATATGGATCTAAGAAAAAAAAGTAGTAAGGTTGTTGTTTGTTGATTGAAATTAGAATTATTATAAAAAATGTCCATTGAAGATGAGGGTAAATGTTATGGAGTAAGAAATCCAACCATCATTTGGTGTGTTGCAAATCTTGGATGATTTAGTTGGAAATATGTCTAAGGAAAACCAAGAGTAGAACTATACAAATATCACTTTTGTTCGATACAAGAGTAGAACTATAAAAATATCGGCTTTGTTCAAGCCAAGATTAGAACTATACAAATACTAGTTTTGTTCAACTAAGTTGAAGAATAAGTTAGTTATGGTGATAAGAATAAGATAAGAATAACATTCTCCATTGACCTTTGTGTAAACCATTCCATTTGGTGTTTTTGCACTAAGTGTGTAACAATGTTGAGAATTATAAGACGGTTAGGTATGAGCCATTTGTTACCTCTTTATTGGCCTTTTATTTTAATTGTATCCATATTTTGTATTGATCAAAATGAGGAATTAACTCTAAATTGATGCCATTAGACACAAACTCAATCCCAAGGCCAACTAAGGAGAAACAACAACACATGCTAATTAATCTAGGAGTCAAGCATGCAAACAAACCTTCGCACAAAGAAGCGTTAGTTGGTGATGGAAACCAACATCGCAGAATCGATGCGGGAAGGGACTGAGTCAAGGGTGGAAAGTTACGCTGACAACCTTCTTAATCCAAATAATGCCCGTGAAAGTTACCCACCGCATGGGAAACCTCCATGGAGTCCGAGGAGTTCCATTAACGCCGATCCTGTGCACAACACCACCCTTGTGATGTCGATTGTAGGAAATCTAAAGATTATGGCCTCTATGGTATCACCTACTATACCAAAGAAAAGGAGGTACAGTCAAAATTCAACACCAATACCAACAAAGTAGGTTGATTACTCTCGGGGTCTCTCAATGTGACCTCAAGATTGACCCTTGTGTTATAAGGCCTTCCCAAAGTCAGTTGGATATAGCAACCAGATTTCACTCCCTAACTCAAGGATTTATGTTTGTTTAGAAGCTTTGTAAATTTATTCTCACAACCTATTCCAAATCTCTAGTCCTAGTCTATAGTTGGTTTAAATATCTAAAAATAAAATTTTCTAGTTAAATTTTAATTAGCGCTTAATTTTAGGCTATTGTTACTCAAAGGAGTGGTCGTGAAACTCATGGTGCATTTTGACCGACTCTTTAAACCATGCAAGAGGAAAATGAATGAAAGAAATTCAACTTCATGAAAACTAGCTATGGAAGGAGCAAGAGGTTTTGCACTCGTATTTTGCTCATATGGAATCCTTACTAATCTCAAGCATATGCAAAGGATTCATGAAGATTGTAAATACATTGTGATAAAAAAAATTGTACATGTAGCAAAGTGTCAAAGAATCAACATTCAATACTGAACACATTATATGAAGTATTCTTCAAGGAAATGATAATGTAAATATTTTTATGAATTGACGTTGAAGGTTGATAGGACTAATGGCATAATTATTATTTGCTTTAGTGTGTAGATTTTGAAGGACCATTTGATGAAGAGAAAGAAAGACAACTACTTATGAGACCCCCTACTTTGTCTAGCTTGGCCATGACCTTAAAATTAGATTATTATTATTATTATTATTATATATGACCCTTTTTCAAACATACCAGAAAGTATGCAAATTTGTTGAATCCCCCTCTTTCTGCATCATATATTTTCATATTGTAATGTTTAAATATGGATAAAGAGACTTTCATAGCCAACAAGATTAATGGTGGAGTCCATGTGTATTCTTTGTAAGGATTACATACATGTGAATATCGTCATAGAGGAAGTTGCTAGACAAGTGAAACTCATAGAGGGTTTTCACTTTACCACTCTAATGGTTTTCATTTTTGGTCAAAGGGGGTGGTAATCCCCCCACCAAAGTATAATTATATCCAAAGCATGTGGTATGTTTATCCCTTGAAAAAGTGGGGCCATCATGGCCATGTAAGTGAGTTGGACAATCCCACCTCAATTTTGAGAGTCTATATTAAGTAATAAACTAACTTTAATAATTTAATTATAACTAAAAACTCTTACAAATGGACATGGATCATTAATAAAAAGACTAAAGGGAGGTAGTTAGCAAGGTACCAATTACCCCTTATTTTTTATAGAGGTACTACTAGTGAATCTCTTCACTACCCCTTGTGATTTTTATGAGCCTTGGATAGTTGGGGCACTTATTTGGTTTAATGGATTATGACGAGCTAGAGGGTTGTAAGACATGTTGATGGAACATATGATGTTTTATGGTTCCTCTGAATCATTTGGCTTTCCCGATTTTGGGCATCTTTATGTCTCAAGGCAATTCACATTTCATAAGGCATTACCATGTATCTCAAGGCAGTCCAAGGTTGGTCAAAATAGTTTAGAGTTGTTCTTCATGTACCAAGACTTCTCATGCCATCTCATGTCCTATATTTTGAATCACTCACTTAGAGGCTTGTGTCAAATGACTTCATGGTACATCCACCTTGGAGGTTGCATTGTGGAACCATTTGTCACATGTGGACTTATCTAATTCTCCCATGTGGACTTATTTGTCACATGTGGCATGATTTGAGGAGGGTTGTTACACCTTGAAAACCTCATCCATGACACTTTTGGATCTGATTTGAAGGGTTCACCCACTCTTTAGGGGTCTTACTGATGATTTATGGAGATTTTCACCTTGGAGATCTATGTGTCCACCTTGGAAGATACCTAAAAGACTTTAATTGCATACTTTGAGGATTTTGTTGAGCATCCACCCATTTGGAGGCCTTTGGATGCTAGAATTACACCTTGGATTCACCTTATTCCTTCATTAAAGGAGACGTTACACTCTCTTGGGCCCTTTTCACTTGGATCTTTGTACATGTGGTTTGACCCCACCTCATTTTTATTGTATTTCTTACTAGGTACTTGGAGGAAGTAATATTTTATCCCTCCCTAGGCTAGATATAACAATCTCACATGAGACATTGCTATAGGTTATATATAAGGATCTTACATGAGACATTGCTATTTTATTGTAAATGAAGTTGATAAACACTCTACATGAAGATTTTTCCTTCCTCCTTATCACTCATGATTGGACTTTTGGAGCATTCACTCCTTAGAGATTAATTGACATATCTTCTTGGAGCATATGTTTGTGTAAAGGTTTCTTTCTTTGTAGATGATTGTTGTCAATTTTTGAATCTTATCTATTGTGGTTCTTGTTTGGTTCATAAAGATTAATGGTGAAATGCCTGCCTCTACAAGCTATCTAGATCAATCCATTGAAGGGATTTTTTTCTACCATTGGAGGGAATATGTTTTAGGGTAATTCATCTCCTTCTTCTTTCATTAGTTTGGTAAGTTCCTTGCTTTATCTATCCATATTGGAACGCTGGAAAGAAGTATTAAGTAATAATATAAAGCCATAGTTGATCTTACAGAAGGTATGTTTCAAGGATGATCCCTCTGTTGGCCTTCATCTCCATTGTTAATCTTGATTAGATGAGGGATTACTCTTCCTTTTGGTTCTAATCTCTAGCCCTAATCCTTGAACAAAATAGACCAATTGTGAAGAAGGTTTCCTCTTGACTCCATAATCACCTTTGATTCACATTGACTCTATTGCCCATGTTGTATTGGGCATTGATCTCTACTTCCTTCCATCATCACCTTTTAAATCATAAAACCCCAAAACATTGTTTTATTAAAGCTACTCCTTCATTGTGTGCCTAATTTCTTAGCTTTAGTAATCCTACTAGAGATACCTCCACGATCTAGAGGAGATTCAACCTAAAGTGAAGAGGATAATTTTATTAGGTTACAGTGATGACCGTCCTAATAGTTTCCCCTTAAGCTGTACCTTGTGGATTAGGGATTATATTATTAAGTACAATTTGGGAGGCAACATTTTCGATGTCATTGTTGGGGATAAAGTCCATTCACCCAGAAATTTTAAGATTATGCTTCATGACACCATAGTGAGAGTGTTGTATTACATATATCCTTCTCCAATGGTGGCTCCATGAGGGGACAAATCTCTTGCTCCTACAAATTTTGAAGATGTTGTTGTGTGTAAAGGTGAGCACATCCAATCATTTTGAAGGCTCTTTGAAGAAAATATCATCTTGCTGACTCCACCTTTGGTATTGATATGAGTTTTGATCATTGTTCATTTCATATTTTATTTTCAACCTTGTATTGAAGACCTAGAAGCAAAGAAAATGGGATTGCCTCCACGGTTGGTCAATTGGCATGCTCCTTTTGATTTATTAAATGTCTCGAGGTTCCCTCATAAAAACCCAAGCATATATGCAAGATCAATTCCAAATTTTTGTCGACATGATGATTCATTCATACTACATATTTCATCTTTCATGGAATTCAATTTGAGCATAGGCATCATTCATGAAGATGTTATGATGAATTGTTTTTGTACTTAGTAAGGAAAAATAGTGCAAGAGATGGTTTGACATGTTGGTAGAGGAGAAGTGTTATCTTTGCAAGATTTGTTGAGGCATTTTGTAGGAAATGGAGCCCCAATTATCATGAGAAATGTATTCCCATTGCTGAAAGACTCAAGGAAGTATATGGTGCACAAAACCCTATTGGACAAACTCCCAACTCTCATCTTTAAGATGATGAAGGCATCATTGAAGCATGATTTCCAAATTTAAAGATAGATTAGTACTTGGATTCTACCTCCAACATTGATGTAGGTAAGGATGCATGTGGGTATCCCTTAAGCACCCCCATCCCTACAACATGACCAATCTTTTCCAAATATTAGGTATGAATTCCAAATTTCAAAGAAAATGCAAATGAAGACGCTTGGAATGAAGAGTATGATACATGTTTAAAATTCAATGATGAGGTAAGCCCTTCTATCCTACATGATAAAGAAAACAAATTTTCCCATTCCTGTTGAAAATGAATAATTCACACAAACTTCCACCAATAATCCAAGCTTCCTGAACAGAGAAATCCTAGATTCTATGTTTTGTTTTTTAATGCCCCCCTATTTATGACATAGATTTGGATGAATAAGAGAATATGGGTGATTGTGTTATAGATTTACTTTGTGAACCACATAAGGAAAAAAAAAAACCTTCTCCCTTATTCTATAGACACTCCTCCTGAATACAAAGGGTTTTATTATGTGGAGATAGTTGACAGACATCCATGGTCGTTTCCAAGCACTACTATTGATGTTCGAGGATGTGGAGATCAAGAACCCATTGTGAAGACTGTGGATAACACTTAGGGTACTCACCATTCTTGTTTCCCTTGCTTGTGCCCTTGTGTGCTCCCCTTTCTCCTCGTAGAATCGCCCTTATGTGCTCCCCTTTCTCCTCGCAGACTCGCCCTCATGTGCCCTCATGTGCTCCTGCTCTCCTCGTAGACTACCCTTTCTCCTCTCCTCGTAGACTAACCTTTCTCCTCGCAAAGGTCGCATGCACACTCTATTTGTGTGGGGTATGGAGTGCATAGTACAGGATGCGGTCGAGGTATGTATCAGGGATATGCATACACAAATGGGGGGGGGATTCGTTTTTGTTAAAAGGGTTTTGGTTTTATTTTTTATTTATTTCTTAATTTATATATTTATAATATAAGGGAGATTTTTATTTTTTTTTATATATATATATATATTATAGTGGGTCTAATGGTTAAGAACATGTGTTTTATCCTAAGAGGTCACAAGTCCAAATCTAGAGGGGAGTAGAGTATGTATACCTCTAGCATAGACTTTACGAGTCAAATCATTGGGTGGAGGGGATCCCTTGTCCCACAAACAAGGGGGTCTCATACAACAATTTGGTGTTTATCTTGTTATTAGAGATAAATTTGAACAGGTATTTCGTTTATCATGTTGATATTGACATCCTTTTGTATGAGATGGTCAATGACAATGGTTACTGTGACCTAGAAGGAAGATTGAAAACATTATGGGTTAACACCCAAATTTTTGTTGTTACCACTTATTAGTAATAGGTTTGTGTGCAAAGTGACCAAACACTCTTATAATAATCAGAGCAGGTTAGTGATTGTTGAGTTGCTAGGTGGAGGAGCCATCCTTCTATCTCACCAGGAGTCGTCCGTCAATCTGCTACATGGAGAAGTTGTCCGCCAAACTCGGATTCGTTGTGCATGGAGGAGGTTGCATCTTCAAGTTGTTGAAGAGTTTTGAAGGGGGCACACTGCATTGAAGGATCGTTGTTACTATTAAGTTGTTGAATAATTTGATGTTCGCCAGAATTGCACGAGAGAGCAAGTCACCTCTATGGATTTGATTATTGAATCGTTGAGACCATTCACAAGGAATTTCTTGCAAATTGTCACATATTCTAACTGTCAGAGCTTAAGGGAGGGCGCATATCATTGTTGTTACCGCCAATAGACCCTGAAAATTGTTGTCAAGAATCATTCATTTTCTTCTCTAGTGATCATGGTCTAGCCAGATCGCAGAAGATTTGTTGTACCAGATCGCATGAGATTCGTTGTCAGGAAAGAGGAATAGGATCCTGTCGTGATCTGTTGTGATCTAAAATTTAGCCAACAATTGGTTTTGTTATCACTCCAGGAGTTTTTCTAGGTTGTGATCGAAAGAGCCTGGTAACTTAATCAAGAACTTAATCAATAACTCAAGAACTTATATAAATTGTAACTCTTAATTCCAACCCCTTAACTTTATTACACCCATCACCCTTAACACTTAACCTTTGTTAAGGTCCTAACCCGCACATAGGTAGATCAATGTATTCGGATGTAATAAAGGTCAATATTAATAAGACCTTTCAATAAAATAGAATAAGGCGGATGTAAGAAGACCTAATAGAAGCTT